>CAKNYM010038590.1:0-14143 GCA_932195095.1 Andricus curvator | reverse complement strand
ATCTTTCTTTTTTAATGAGTTTTTCTTGCATGATACGGAGAGGATACTATAAGGATACGCTGTAGCCTGTCCGTTCCGTTTGTTCGGTCCGCCAGGGAGTGCATGCGTCGAGACTTGAAACAGCGATCCCTCGTGCATCAGTCCAGAGTACCCGCCACTGAGCTACGAGACAATTTACTAAACATTTACAATACATTCTATATGCCCCGCACGTTGGTTTACCTGTTACGGATCAAATTGTATAAATCAGCACTTGCTGAAATTCGGCGTGACGCATTGGGGCGAATTCAAGTGTGTATTTTGCTCTCGCGAATTCAGACGCATTGACCAATGTTAAGGCGTTTGCGTGCTGACGCATTGAAGTGTATTCGCTGACTTTAGTCTTTGGCACCATATTTGTACGTATAGAAAGATTCAAAATTGAAATACAGTCTTCACGAATTTACACGCATTGACACATAGGTCCAATGCGTCATTGTCGCAAAGCGGGATTTGCAGGGTGTCTTCGTCTTTTCAATTCAATTCGTATCAATACTTTCTTTTTGCTGGGTGGAAGAGTCTACATCATCGACATTGCTTGTCCACTTAACCGAAATTTGCAGGCAACCTATACAACTAAGATCCATAAGTATAGCGATCTAACCCAGATAGCAAACGTGCGGGGCACGTTACTCGCACGGCATGCGGGGCACGCGGTGCGTGCTGGGTGCGAGGCATATGGGTCGCCCTTTGTGAGGGGCACGTACGTGCGAGGCATATGCGACGCACTTTGTGATAGGCACGATGTGCGGCGCATGTGTATCGCACTTTGTGAGGGTCGTTATATACATGATATATAAGTAATAAGCACATTTTTTGATAATAGTACACGGAGAAAAAAACCACACTGTTATAGTAGGCGGAGCTCTTAATATTACAGTATGGAACTTCATGTGCGAAATTGGTATGAATTTCTACCAATATTAGCATCAGGTTAGACATTTTTAGCATTAAATGTCCTATATCATAAAAGATTCAAGCGCATGCCGTTATTGCTGGAGTCACATGCCCTTAGAGCAGTTGTGCCTTGCGGAAATAGCTCCAACTTTGGCTTGCTACGGTTGTAAGAAAACTCATCCTATTAGAGTATGAGTACTCTTACAAAAGAGATATTAGGCCACGCCTACGGACGCTAGCGCGTGACCTAATATCTCGTTTGTAAGAGTACTCATACTCTAATAGGATGAGTTTTCTTACAACCGTAGCAAGGCGAAGTTCGAGCTATTTTCGCAAGGGATAACGGCTTTAAAAGCATGAAGCTTTGTACTTTTTTAGGATAAAGGGATTCCTGCTTAAAATGAATGAATTTTGTACCAAGATAGCAAGAATGAAACCTGCGACAAAAGCATGAATACCCTGAAAAAAACGTCGTATTGAAAATTATTAAAATGTATTGACATTTTGAATGCGATTCAATTCTGTTTTCTGTTCCGAAAAAAAGATTTTAAAAGTATTAGTTCGTACTGGTTCGCATTACACTTCATCACGCTGAATGCGAAACGGCAGTGTCGATGATTCGCATTACAAAGTATTGGTTCGCATTAAACTTCAAGACGCCGAATGCGAGATGGCAGTTGTGGATCTTCCGCATTTAAAAGTATAAAAGTAATCAAGCGGTTCCTGTTTATTGTAAAACTTTTTTTAAATAATGTAAAATAAATATATAAATATTAATAAATAAATAAACACTTTATAAAATATTGAATAACATTTTAATCGGCGGTTACGCATTCAAAAGTATTCCAATAACTTTTGGAATTTGCAAAATATAAACCAATGCGACATTTCGCATTAAAATGTTTTCAATTCATGCACAACATTCTTCTCATTCGATCGCATTTAAAATCATTAAAACTAATGCGAACTTTCGTATTAAAAAGTTTTCAATCAACCGAAACATTTCCGTCATTAATTCGTATTGAAAAGTATTCAAACCAGTACAAACTCTCGCATTAAAAAGTTTTCACTCGATAACAAATTTCGTCTCATTCTATCGCATTCAAAAGTATTTAAACATATGCGAACTTTCGCATTGAAAAGTTTTTACCTCGCTCAAAAAATGTGTCTCATTCTTTCGCTTTCAAAAGGAGTCAAAGTAATGCGAACTCTCGATTTAAAAAGTTTTCATTTCGCTCTGAAATTTTCTCGCATTCGGTCGCATTAGAAAGCATTAAAACGAATGTGAAGTCTCACATTAAAAAGCATTGCGTGCAAAAATTCTTATCTTTCGTATTCAAACGCATTCAGGAATTGAATGTTATATAAGAAAGTATCGCCAACGGCGATACCACGCTGAAAACACCAGTTCTCGTAAGATCACTGAAGTTAAGCATTGTTGGGCGCGGTTAGTACTTGGATGGGTAACCGTTCAGGAATACCTGCGTGCTGTTGGCCCGTCGTGGGTGTGCCCAGCTAACCTGTTACCATCCTGAAAGGTTCCTGAATGATCACATGTTATCAGAGGAATTGTTACTTGTATCTCAGTCTCCTAGCAGGTAACGGCATAATCGCCGTAGTTTACTAGGGAGGCTTGTTTGCAACCGTTCCCTGTCAGACTAGTAACATGGCGGTAACAGCCGGCAGCGATCTTCATTTATACATATACATTTTGGGTCTAACCTCTATAATGTAATTTCTTTTTCGTAAGGGTTCAGCTGATAAATGTCTGTTTTTTTATAAAAGCTTTGTTCACATATTATCTCACTTTTCTGGAACTTATTTATCGTTTAATTATGTTCCTATCCAACATTTTTGCAAAAATATTCATAATTATAATTCCGAAACGATGTATATTTTGAGGTTAAGCTGTCATTGCACGTTGCGTTTCCAAACATCACTTTGTTACAAGCATGTGATTACAATGGCGGGATAATGTTACCTGCTTCGCTTGTAATTTGTTACTACTTTGAGTGGGAAATATATTGTCACTGGGTGACCAGCATGGAAGTCACCAGTGACTGGTTTTTTTAATCTTGTTACAATTATGTGACTATTCGGACTAGTAACTGTGTTAGCTGGGATATGTTTCACTATGTTTTATAATACTCCCCAGGCGAAAGTTTCGGATAGGAATTCATTCCGAGGTAATCCGAACTATTCCGAATTATTCCGCTATCTGTATCCGACCCAATGCGAATCTTTCCGAACCAATCCAAAAAACGCATTCAATCTCATTTGTTGAAAATCGTTCAAAAATCAATCCGAATGAGTCTGATTCAATCCGAGACTTTAATCCGAATGAACCCAAACGAATCCGAATCAAAGTTTGAATCCGAACGAATCAGAATGAATCCGGGCTCGGATTAATATCTGAACTAAATATTCAATCCGAATCAATCCGAATGAATCTGTGTTCGGATTCGTTTGGGTTCATTCGGATTAAAGTCTCGGATTGAATCAGACTCATTCGGATTGATTTTTGAACGATTTTCAGCAAATGAGATTGAAAATGTTTGTTGGATTGGCTTGGAAAGATTCGCATTGGCTTGGATACAGATTCTGGAATGATTCGGAATAGTTCGGATATCCCCGGAAGGAATTCGTATTCGAAACTTTCGCCAGGGTCTTCATTATATTTCTGTGAAGTACCTAAAATACGCTACTTGAAACCAAATATTGATGTGTTCAATGTTACAAAATATTATAAATATATTTAAACTTGAAATATTTAAATAAAATTTTTTTGTGAGCAGTTACGTGTTTTATTCATCAATGACATTTAAAACAATATATTTACAACCCTGCGAGAATGCGAGTGAGGCCCGCATGTTACCGTCACGCGTGCGACCTTCACGACGTGCGAGCGATATGCGTCGCATATGAGGACACATATGTCTGCTCAGGTGACGACACGACGTGCGGATAATCCGCACGCGTGCCCCCACTGTGCGCGCATCGTGCGCGCATTTTGCTATCTGTGTGGTATTATACTAACTTTTAGCATCCTCATCTCATCAGTCACTTGACTTAGTCCGTGGCTATGATAAAAACCGGGTTCACCCGAGAAGAAAATTGAAAAAAAAAATAAAGATTAATAATTTAGTGTACCTTTTAATGGATAACACTATTTTGGAGCTTCAGCAATATCTATCTAACTTCCGACCCGTTATAATAATAAAAAAACATCACGTGCGTCCTAAACTACGACCCAAGACAGATTTATGTGTAAACATCTTCGGTAAACGTTAACTGAAATTGAAATCTTTCAAATTTTCACTTCATGAAGAAGAATAATAAAAATAAAAATTTCGTTATGGAAAATTCATTATTATGACATTCATCATTATTATTACACATCTAAGTACTCAAAAATTATAAGAAAAATATTGAAAATTGTTTCTTTTTTTCAAATTAGACACAGCATATTTTCCTCCTGTTAGACTTTAAATACTTGGCGGGAATTCTCAAAACAGAATGAGAAAGAAACCGAAAAAATGCAAAATTGCAGTTTTCTAATGAATTCATACTACAAACGGTATTTCTTTTGTTTTTTCAACATGAATTATTTTTAATCTATAAATGAAGAGTTTCCAAATATTTTTTTAATATTTTACAATTGTTCAAACAATTATTACTCGTTTAAAAAATATATTTTTCTCTGTAAGACGTGGAAAATTATTATTTTCGAGATATAAATTCCAGAGTATAATAACTTGTTACAATTTGAGGGAGAAAGATTGTTTAAACAAATGGAAATTGTTTAAATAATGACCAATTATGTAAAAAAATAAAACATTCTTACCATACATAAAATCTATCACTTACATTCCGAAAACAATAATTTTCCACGATTGCAAGAAAAATATAATTCTTAAACAAATAATAATTGTTTGAATAATTAAAAATTATTTACAAAATATTTGGAAACTCGTCCCTCATCAATTAAAAATAATTCTTGTTAAAAAAATCCAAAGAATACCGTTTTTAGTATGAATTTAATAGAATACTGCTATTTTGTAGTTTTTCGGTCACTTTCCAAGCACAATAACAATGGCTTGAAAGGGGGGTGTGGAGTCAAAATTAAAGCTTGCTGGGTGGAAATTATTCTCTGAACATCTTATCGCATGTTCAAAGAATAATTTTAATACTTTTTTAATACTTTAATTCACAAAAAGTTTATAACAAGTAGCTCTTTTTCCATTTTTTTGAAAATCAAGCTCTTCCCATTTAAACCCCCATGTTAATTTCAAAGGCTCAGGGGCACGGGTTAACTTTAACAAAAAAAGAAAACAAGAAAAATGTTAAGTTGATAAACTGTAAATATAAATTAAGTATTTAATTTTATAATTGAACTATAGTTCGACTCTCAACAATAGAATAAAAATAAAATTGATTTTATAAGAAGATTCTGAATCTGTTCATAATTAAATAATTTATAGATCTTTACGTTAAAAATTGAACTATTTCGATTCGAAAGCCTTATTAATTAATGATATGTATGCATCCGATTGAAACTTCAAAATTTTTTTTCAATTTTCAAAAATATTTTAATTAATATATTCATAATTAAATGTTTTTATTCAATTTCTATTCAAATATTATTGCATTCTAAAATACTCCATTTTTTAAGCATACAGTTTGAAAATTTTTAATTAAAAAAGGTTTGTTTCAATATTTAATAATATTTGACTGTTTATTTAAAATAAGAAATTATAAATCAAATATTCAAAAATAAACTAAATAAAATTGAATTATTTAAAATAAAATAAACCTTGAATCGTTCGAATTTCAGGGTGCTGAATGTAAACTTTAAAAGATGCATTGTTACATTTTTTTAAATTTTTAATTTGTAAACTACATTTTTCAATTTATATTTTTCAAGAAACAACTTATAATCACTAAATTGTACTGTTTTTAAGTTAAAATTGTTTAAAAATGATATAATTTTGAACACTTAAAAATTTCTTAATTGATTGTTCAAACTATTTTAGATCTTAAAACGCAGTGTCTTCCAGGTCTGCTTATTCAAGCTTTGTTTATAAAATACCGATGCGGACCGATATGAGTTATCTGAAAGAACACATTGTGTCGCACTTATATCACGCATCTACATTTAGAATTAGGCTAATTATATTTCATGAAGAAGAATAATAAACATTGAAATTTCATTATGAAAAATTCATTATTATGACCCTTATCATTATTATTACACATGTAAGTACTAAAAAATTATAGGAAAAATATTGAAAATAGTTTTTTTTTTCAAATTAGACACAGCATATTTTCCTCCTGTTTGTAAATGATTTACAATTTTTTAAACAATTATTATTCGTTTAAAACATATATTTTTCTCTGTAAGTCGTGGAAAATTATTATTTTCGAGATATAAATTCCAGAGAATAATAACTTGTTACAATTTGAGGGAGAAAGATTGTTTAAACAAATGGAACTTGTTTAAATAATGAAAAAATACTACTTGGAAACTTGTCCCTTACCAATTAAAAATAATTCTTGTCAAATAATCCAAAGAAAAATTAAAACTTGAGAGAGAGGGAGAGAGAGAGAGCTCCTTAAGTGTCTCTGACACGCGACACAAAGCTTGTGTCGGAGGCCTGCGTTACACTTTCGAGTCGTGGTTTCGTTGGACTCAGGCGCGACTCCCCATATCGAGGTCTAAGATGTTTACACATCAAAAACTCTAAAATGACTTCTTGAAATATAAGTTGTTGCTATAGAGGAGGTTGCAAATGTGGAAATTTAACTAACTAGGCATTTGTCCATTTGTACTTGAAACTAATGGCAAATTTTTTTATACGCAGTTTTTGGTATTAAGTACTGAACAAATTCAAATAAAGTAAGTATAACTATTATTTAAGTTTAAATTTTTTAAGAGGAGCAAAAACTAATTTTTTATTAAGGTTAACTTCGAGCGATTAACCAATTGGATTTTTTGATTATAAGATTACAGAATGACATAAGATTACAAAACATTACATGAGATTACACAAGATTAAACTTAATTACAATTGAAAAACGCAACTGAAAGAAGATATCTCAAAATCACTAATTTATTTACTACTAATTTACGACTACAATAAATTATTTAAAAAATGGTTGAATTTTAATAAATTATGACTTATATTGTAGGAGAATACATTCCCTACAATTTTACTGTTTCCAAATTTAAAAATAAGTCAATAATCTTCAAATATATATTTGTTTACATTTATTTAACAATATCAGCTACAGAAACATTTACTTTCAAAATTAAAAACAATAGAATTGTACAGAATATTTTTCCTAAAAAAAGAAGCCATAATTTATTATCATTGAAACATTTTTCAAACATTGCTAAGAAGTGATAGTATGCAAAAATTCAACTTTAAAAGAACTTGTTAAGATAAATGTTTTTTAAGTCTTATATTTTTTTATTTAAAAATAGTGTTTTTTGTTTGAAATGGCATCATTGATAATATTATTTTGATTCTTAAAATCATAGAGAAACTATTTTTTCCAGAGATGTATTTTTTATTGGCGCAGCTACCTTTAGTTACCACCGTGGGTGTGGTGAGCCCACACTTGTAGTAGTTATTTACTACAAGAAACTATCCACCTAGAAACACTACCAGAATTGGGTAGTGTCACGCCTACCCTGAAAGGGAAAAGGCTTAATGGTATACTACTACTACCTTTAGTTCTGACTTACTCGATTGAACAAACAAGTGAGTTATAATTTTATTTTACGAAAGTAAAAATTTTTAGTTGCATATTTGTAAATATTCTTTTTTGTATTAAAATTCAAATATAATTTAAAACTTAATGTTATTACTTAAGGCAAGTTTTCGGAAATTCCCAAAGTTGCTTCAATAACTTTTACCATACCTTTTTCAATACTTATTTTTCTTAGCAACGAAGTATATTTTCACAATTTTATGCAGCATTAAAAAAAATATCTACAATTCATGCAACTAGCCCATTAATTTTATATTTACATAGTGAAGAATAAAAGGAAAATATTCAAACAAAGTTAGAAGAAACTTGAAACGAACAAATACAATAATAATTTATTGCAACATACATGAGGGATATAAAATCTATATACCATTAAGCCATTTCCCTTTCAGGGTAGGCGTGACACTACCCGATTCGGGTAGTGTTTCTAGGTGGATAGTTTTCTTGTAGTTATAAATAACTACAAGTTTGGGCTCACCACACCCATAATATGCCAACAGCACACAGTATTCTCGAATGGTCACCCATCCAAGTACTAACCGCGCCCAACGCTGCTTAACTTCAGTGATCTGACGAGAACTGGTTTTTTCAGCGTGGCTTGGCCGTTGGCCAATATTATAAAGGATTATAAAGGTACTATAATCAATTAATTAATGTTTTTCTTACATAATTAAAAATATTATTATTTCAGAACGCAATATGAAAAAAGATTTAATGGAGTAGGAAATGCAATTGTTTAAAAATTTGTTTTGAATTTCCGTATAAAGTGGCAATGATAAGGTCCCTGACATTTGAAAATATAAATAAATAATTATAAAATACTTTTTAAGGACAATATAATTCTTATTTTCATTACGTTCATGAATATTAGGATGTTAGAATGTACTTTTACTACACTTACCTTTTCATTTAAATCTCGTAAACCTTCATCAAATATGTAAATCTTGCCTTTCTCTATAAATTATTCACTAATTAAACGTACAAAAAAACACATGATAAAAAACTGGATAATAAATACGTAGGGAAACTCAAAATGATTTACCGTCCTAGACGGCAAAGACAACTTTGAATTTGAATGGCAGTTGGCTTCGCGTTCCGTTCGCGCCAATGCAGCGAGTATGGTGGGTGTACTCGGGTCACTCAAAGCCGAATGTATTTGAGCATCGAAGTGGCGGGACCACGAAGTAAGGGCCGGAGCACAATGGAGACCCGAAACCTGAACCCGAAGATAACTCTGCCATTTTTTACCGTAACTACGGTAAAAAAGGACAGAGTTATCTTCGGTTTCAGGTTTCGGGTCTACATTGTGCTCGGGCCCTAATAGTAAGGAGAAGAAACCAGAGATCAGGTACGAGGTGGGAGATTGCTCACCCAGATAGCAAACGTGCGGGGCACGTTACTCGCACGGCATGCGGGGCACGCGGTGCGTGCTGGGTGCGAGGCATATGGGTCGCACTTTATGAGGGGCACGTACGTGCGAGGCATATGCGACGCACTTTGTGATAGGCATGATGTGCGGCGCATGTGTGTCGCACTTTGTGAGGGTCATTATATACATGATATATAAGTAATAAGCACATTTTTTGATAATAGTAGTATAGTAAACTATTGTTATTGTAATGAAATTTTCAAAAATATTGATAATTATTATAATTAAAGCGTGAATTAATTGATGTTGTAAAAATTGTTTATTTACAAAAATTAAAACATTCCTAATTTTATAATAAGAAGAAATTAGGAAATTAGTAAGAATTATTGAATGCATGGTTGTATAGTTTCAACGTACAATCTGCATTTTATTTATTTCAAAACTATATTTTTGAACTTTAATCGACTATACAAATAATTTCAATTAGCCTTTTGTCAATTTAAATTTGAAGTTAAGTAAATAAAAAAATGAAATTTTTGGTATAATTTCTACTTTACATAATTATTTGTGTTTATAACTTCAATTTGTGCTTTTAATTTCAAGTTTAACTTTAATTGAGTTTAAAATGTAATTTAAAATCAATGTTTAAAAAATTTGTTCAGAAATTTAAAAATTCATCTTTAATTTTCAATCGTATTGTATTCATTTTTTATTATTTTGAAGTAGAAATAAGAGGAGCTACATTTAAAAACTGCGCGCATTAGCTGAATAATATACGGCGCAGACCCCGTCGCGTCGGTGGAACGGTAATCGCCCGACGCGCCGTAACAGCTGTTGTCGACTTCCGTTGTCGGTTTCGCTCGGTTTCGTTTTGCGAGTTTTTAGCGAGAAAACGGGTCGGTTCTCGATCGCAATTTTATCATTGCGATAGGATTTTCATGTATAGTGACTCTGCGGCCCCCCGTCCCTCTCGATTTTTGTCGAATCGTGCGCGCGTGTATATTTATATTTAGCTTTATTCTACTTTTCGGCGTTACCGGTTTTTTTACATGTGTAAGCCAATTTCGATAATATAATAATCAGTGGCGTACGTGTCAGGATTTACACATTTTGACAAGTACGGTTAATTTCTGTTCAATCTTGTTTTTGATTTTTTCATTATTCAAACAAATATTAGCATGTTTGTGTCCAAAATAATAAATATCCTTCGCTGAAACTTTAATAAGAGACATGAAAACGGTTATAAACAGTTTATTTTTGGTTTAAATAATTAAATACCTACGTCTATATGTTTTCTGTCAGATTTATGTGCCTGTATCTTGTAGTTGCAGTGAAAAATATTTATTCTTGTTGATACAAACATGCGGAAACTGAATTGCTAATGCGCAACTAAAATGTATAAATATTCCTTCCACCCATAATAAAAAAATACGTTCATGATAAATTACCTGCTCTTTATTTAAAAATATCAATGCAAATATTTTCTGTGCCCTCTAAAAATCCTAAATGTGTGCTCGCACCATACCCGCACCAGCACGCATGACGTGCGACCCTCACGACGTGCGACACACCTGCCTCGCATATGAGGACGCAGCTCTGTCATCCCCTGCGCGCACGTCGTGCGAGAAAATCCGCACGTGGTGCGACGCACGCGCCTCGCACCGTGCGCGCACTTTGCTATCTGGGCATGTAATGGAATAAGAGACTCCGTCAAAATCGTGTAGAGAGGGTCCAGAGACACTGTGGCAAGCTATTGTCATTCTTGCTGATTGGCTCAGTTTTCTTATACATATACTATAGCAGTGGTCGGCACGCTCTTGACCAAGTCAGTTGTTACGTCCGGATTTTGCGGAAGCCAATATCATTCCGCTAGCACCAACGATGATTGGACGTAGAAGTTCCAGGGGTTCGTTGCTGACTTGATTGGCTTGAAAGCCAAAACCGCGAAATTATGTTAGAATGAATCCAGGATTTGAATTTATAAAGAAAAACACTTTGCACAATTAACGAATGATTCACAGTTGTATTTATTATTATTCAACACCATTGTTTATAATTGAGTTCACAGTAATTTACAACGGCGAAAAGATAAAGTTTTATTTCGAAGATCAGTAATTGTTTTAAATGCAGGAAGGCTTTTTTTCCTGACGTTTCGAACGCGCGCGCCTATATTTATAAGTTTGAATCTGATGACGTAGAAGGCTCGCACTCGAAATGTCGTCATTAATAGCCAATCACAATTCCAGTTTTACGTCGACGTCGACATCATCCACCAATCAGCATGTGAATGATTTCACCCTCGACGCCACGAAATAGGTCAGAGCTCTGATCTAGACCGATCCAGATCAGTCCACGTCGACTTGTGGATTGCGCAATATTAGCCAACCCTTTCATCCTGTTTACCACATATTTTCGGCGCCCTTCTGTAGGGACTTAATGTAGACCGGATATTCTTAATTGCTATGACTAATTCTACTACGCATTTTCCTACAAGAGAGAGAGAGAGTGAGAAAAACATGCATTTTATATTATTATTTATAGCCATTTAGTTTATTTAAACCAATTCTTTGACGAATAAATTTATAATAATTTACTCATTATCAAACGATCCTAAATCCTATTTACCAATATTGCATTATTAATAAATGAAGATATAACTTTAAAATCCAGGTTTTAAAATGATGAAGTCACAATCAAATAAGTATTCCTTAATAAATAATTAACTCAACTATTGAGTATGTTTTCATTTACTAAATAATCGACTCCTCGAATAAATTCAGATTTTCAATTTATTCCCGCGTAAAGATGGTGTCACTTGACTTTAGAAAAGTCGCACGTCGTCACACAGGGTGGCCTGACCAACGACCTACTTTTTGGTCAGGTACCTGCGAGCTTGGGCAGACCAACCTTTCCCTCAGGGGTCCTTTGTTGGAAAACTGGAAAAAAAGTTGAAATAAAAAATTTCTTAATTCTGCAATCCCCGATTTAAAATTAATGTATTTGGAATGTGCGTATTTTTTCGATTCCAACGATATGTAATTTGTCTATAAAGGTTGATAATTTGAGAAGTATTTAGTATTAAATTGAATATTGAGCTGAAGTTTCTTGATATTAAACTCATTCAAATTTTCAACTTTTCTAGGCAAGTAATATATCATTCGAATCGGAAAAATTCGTAGATGCTGATTATGCTATTTTTAAATCGCTAGTTGAAAAATTAAAACTTTTTAAATTTCCTTACTTTGGCCTGCCTGTGGACAAAAGACCCGTGTTGGAGTAAGCTCACCCACACTTTGGTCCGGGAATAGAACGAAAAGTAGTAGAAAAAATTAAGCCAGGACGGGCCTGACCATATCTGAAAAGTGAGCAAAAGGTTTGCCGACCACTGTACTATAGATATATAGTATATATACTTATATTCTACACTATAGAAAACCTCTACTAAAAATGGTGGAATCCGTTCCAAAAAGGGCGGCATCCGATTAGGTTGCCACACTGTCTCGGGACCCTCTGTAAAATCGGGCTGATAAAAGCGCCCCCTTGGCCGGTGGATCTAGTCCCGAGAGTTACTTCATAGTTTTCGGCATTTCTCAGACGTTGCGCGTCGGTAATTGATGAAGTTAGAGAATGTTAAAAATGAGTTACCCCCGGAGTTACAATTACAGGAGTTACCATGAACATAAATCGCTAACTGCATAATTATTTACCACTCGAATATTAAATAATAAATAAATAATAAAAATAATAATATACTACCGGCCAAAAGTTTAAGTTCACCTCGTATTTGATGACTGATTAAGTTCTCTTAATTTTAATTATGACAGAGCTAAAATTTTTTCAGTTTAAAATGTTGAATGCTTTCAAAATTCAAATTTGTGTATGAAATGAGCACAGGATAAAGCCAATTTGTCCATTTTTTTAGTAGATATTGCAAAAATAGTGTAAATTTTTAATGTTTTCTTAAACTTTAGGTAATATCCGAAATAATCAAAATTTCGTAATGTTCTTAGGCTCATTTTGAAGTTATTTTTCCACAGTATCGCAACAGCTTATGGACAAAAATCTAAAAAAAATCCTACTACAGTGTATAAGAGCTTAAGTGTGTAATAAAAAAGTTGGAAATAATTGAAAACATCTTTTGTAGGCAAATCAGAATAAAAATGAAATAAATATATATTTTCACGGACAATTTTTTAGAAACTTCATGGTTATATGATTCATATATTTACAAAAATATTTTTCTCATCACAGAGAATATTGAAATCCTTTCAGCTCTTTTGTTACAACTTTAAGTTTTTGCACATTACAAAATGTTGATGATTTAGGATGTTACCTGAAATTTAAGAAAACTTTAGAAATTTACACTATTTTAAAAAAAATTTTAGCTCTGACATAATTAAAATTAAGAGAACTTAATCAATCATTACAAAAGAGGTGAACTTAATCTTTTGACCGATAGTGTATATTATTAATTATAATACCTTAAATTTTGTATTAAAATACTAAAAATCAGTAAATATAATATAAGTATATTAGTTACAGATTGTATAAAGTAATAAAATCTGTAGCTGATACACATATATATTTTTACTCATTTATAGTGTTTCAAAACAAAATTTAAGGTATCATACATATATTTCAAAAAAAATTTAATAATACTTTCAAGAACTTCAATGTTTGTTAGTAATGGCATTGTTTGCCAGAAAAAAAAATTAATTTTATAAAAATGCTTGAACATTTAAAAATGTGAACAACTTTTTATTCACAGCTTGTTACAATATTTGTTTTAATTGTACGATTTAAATCAAATATTCAGTACTTATATAACTGTTTTCTTATATTCTATTTGAATAATTGTATAATTTCATGCAGTATTATTTTTATTTTAGTTATATTTTTTAAACTATGTGATTCTAATTTCAAGTTAAGAGAGCCACCATTCAGGCTGTCTTGCCTTGAAATTAGAATCACATAGTTTAAACAATATAACTAAAATAAAAAAATACTGCATGAAATTATACAATTATTCAAATAAAATAGAAGAAAACAGTTATATAAGTACTA
>CAKNYM010038585.1:0-29615 GCA_932195095.1 Andricus curvator | reverse complement strand
ACGCATTATTTTGCTAGATGGTATTTTCTGAAAAAAGTTTCTTCTCTTGATCTCTCTAGTAGCTTAATGGGAAAGCACCCGACCGGCAACCGAAAGTTCTGAGGTTCGATTCCCAGCGGAGCGAAAGGAGAAAATCTTTTTTCAGAAAAAAGTTAATTAAATTAATTTTTAATTCATATCTCCATCTAGTCTGAAACGGAGTTAAAAATGTCTGTTATTCTCTGATGATAATACAGATTCCTTGTATTAGCGAAAAAGATCCTAGTCGACTAAATTCGACGAAGCCCTAGTTAAAGCGTTTATCCTATTTTTATGTTTTTTGTCAAAATTTCTTCATAGGGTGTATGTTTGCAGTGAAAAATGCTCCCTGCAAAAGGATTTGGTAATTTTTAATACATGTGTATACCAGTGGGAGACGATTGAATGACTAATTTTAATGCCTAATCATCTAACTAAGAATGATGTCGCTTACAGCTATAAACTTGCCTTCCTTTTATTCCCTTGAAGAACCAACTCACTATCGAGAGAGCCAAGCCACCAGCGAACCCTCGCGGATTAGTTCCTATGCAGGTTCATGTATAGGATCCTTAACATCCCTTCTAGAAATAATTAATTTAAAACAATTCAGAACGATAGAACGAAATTTGAATTGTTTTTAATCGTGTTTCTTAATCGTGTGTGCACGATTGGGAACGATTGAGTGTTGCAAAGTTTCAGTCGTTTCCAATCGTTCCCAATCGGTAGTAGGATTTCGAGGTTATGAAGTGGCAATTTGATGGCAGCACTTTCGTCTCGCGGGAATTATTTGAAAACGTTCATTTACTTTTTTTCGAGACAACACATTTTAAGCAATATGTTCATGAAAAAAATTAAATAAATGTTTTGTAATAATTACCGCGAGCCGAGAGTGCTGTTATCAACAAATTTGCCAATGTGGTGAAGTTTTTTCATCAAATTATTCATTTCATTGTCTATAATTTTGTATAAGAAACGTGTAATTTATTAAATAAATTACTTAAAGTATTTTAGGTACAGAACAATTAAAATTAACTGAGAGTAAAGCTATTCAGATTCCTTCTCATCTTCTAATATCCTACGGATATAAGCATTTTTACTTGTTAATTCGTCACCCTCTGTCCCACTATCACTCTCACTTGGAAGATTCATCATTTTAATTCAAAATTCATGTTTTTTTTTGTGAAACTTCAACTATTTTGTTGAAAATCGATATTTTTCATTCAAAAATTAAACTATTTGTTTGAAAATTTATGTACTTTGTGGAAAATTTGACTTTTTTTGTAAAAAAATAATCTTTATGGCTGAAAATTCATCTTTTTGGCATAAAATTCAACGATTCCTTTTCTTTGAATTTTTTTTGGTTGAAAATTATTATTTTTTTTTTTTAAATGAAAATGTAACTATTATTCCAGTTGAATATTCCATAATTTTAGTCAAAAATTCTTCTCTTTTTTTGAACTTTCTTTTTTTGCCTAGAAATTTATTTATTCAATTTTTGGTAGAAAAATTATCTTCTTTAGTTGGAAATTCGTCTTTTGGTAGAAATTCATCTTCTTGGTCCAAAATTCTATTATTCTAGTTAAAGATTCATCATTTCAGTAAAAAATTCATCTGTCTGGATTAAAATTCAACTATTTCAGTTAAATATTTACAGCTTTATTTGAAAATTCATCACTTCGTTTGTTTGGTTGAACATTAATTTTTTTAAATTGAAATTTAATTATTTAGGTTTTGGTTGACAATTTATATTTTTTAGTGAAAATTAATTTTTTTGCTTGAAAATTCAACTGTTTCAGTTAAATATTCATTGTTTTAGTTGAAAACTCGTATGTTTGGTTTAAAATTAATTTTTTTTTTACTAAAAATGTTACTATTCCATTTTCGGTTGACAATTTTTTTTTCGGTTCATAATTCAACTATTTGGTTGACAATTTGTCTTCTTTAATCAACAATTCAACTATTTTGTTAAAAATTCATGTATTTTGTTGAAAAATTGTATTTCTTGCACAAAATAATTCTTTTTATTTGAAAATCAATTTTCTGGTTTAAAAATTCATCTTTCTGGTTGAAAATTCAAGTGTTCCAGTTAAATATTCATCATTTTAGTTGAAACTTTTTTTTTTAATTCAACTATTCAGTTGAAGATTCATAATTTTATTTGAAAATTCATCACTTTGGTTGAAAATTCAACTTTTTTTGTTGAAAATCCGGTTTTTTTGTTGAAAATTAATTTTTTCAACTAAAAGTTTAACTATTTCATTTTTTTTTGTAAAAAATTGATATTTTTAGTGGAAAATTTAAGTATTCTTTAAAAATTCATTTATTTTGCAATGTTCTGCTTGTTGTATTAAAGGATGTTCAGAATGAACGTCATGAATTAAAATAAATGTTTGCGTTTTGCGGTAAATATGAATAATGTTACTTTCAGTTGACTGGGAAAATTGAAAAACTTGACCGGGAATTTGAAATCGTCCGCCGAATCGCCACCCTCACTCTAAAAACAGACTATTGACTGTCAAACGATTCCTTTCACTCATGGAGAATAGACACAAGGAGACCAAAGTAATGTAACGAAAAATGAGCATATTTTTTCGCGAAGTACACACGCCTAAACTTCCCGTTCGTGGCGCTGGTATGAACATATGTACAAAAAATATGGCCGCTATACAAGGCAATATTTGTACGTATCTTCATACTAGCGCCACGCACGGGAAGTTCAGGCGCGAGTACTTCGCGAAAAAACATGCTCATTTTTCGTAAGTCAATGTACAGGACTTTGGTCTCCTTATGTCTATTCTCCATGCCTTTCACTATTAAAGGATTTTCCATTCAAAATTGGCATGAGAGGAAATCCTTTCACAGTTAAAGGATTGTCGTTTCAAATCCTATCCTTTAACTGTGAAAGGATTTCCTTTGATCTTGAAGTGAAATCTATTGTCCGACAAAAGAAAGAATAATTTGAACGTTAAAAGAAAATTTATTGCATGATATGACGTGCAACAAATGTACAAAAGCCGAACTTTGGTGAATGTAAATATAAAAATCGATATAAAATCGACGCTTTACAAAATCATTTCATAAAGAACACGTCTTACGAACGTTTGATTGTCAAAAGCAATAAAGAAAAATTTATACTTTTATTGTCAAAAGCGTAAAAATCAATGAAAAGTGAGGTTATGCGGATCAAAAATTGTTCTTTCAGTACACGTACCTTCCAAAGTTTTTGCGTCACAATCTGGGATTCCTAATTTTTTGAAGTAATCCATTTTCGACATCATTTCGCTCGTTTTTCCACTCACTTTATCAATTAATAAATAAATCGTGCAGTGAAAAAATTTACTCATGCGCAGGCGCACTTTCTCCGCTAGCCAACAAATGAAATCCTTTAATAGTTAAAGGAATTCTTTTCAAAGTCAAAAGAAATCGTTTATCAGTAAAACTACTTTCGTTTTGCATTTAACGGATAAGTCTTTGAACAGTGAAACGATTCTATTGACGGACAAAAGAAATCTGCTTAATTTCAAAGGATGCATTCTGAAAGGAACGTAATTTCACTGTTAATAGACTTTCTCTTAGAGTGTAGCATCCAAAGATATAATATCTTCAATAATAACTTACGTTGAAAGTAATAGTAAAAATAAATGAATGGAAATAATTATCGGCGATCGATAAAATGAGGAATCTACTTTTTTAATTTTGTTAGTTTTAATTTTAAAATATAGAGGTCAGTCTATAACTTATTATGACTCACACGAAATCTTTCTCTAAATTTTTTTGTAATTATTGTCGGCGCCATTTTTTTGTTAGAATTCAAAAATACAAAAATGTTGTTTGAGTACTGGGACACCCTGTATATATAGTAGTCTTATTTGCTTACCTTTTAGTTTCCAATATCTAAACTTGAAATTTTTTGAAAAAGTGTGATGAAATGATTATAATTTTAAATCCAATATGGTTTTCTACATTTTCATGATTTCAATTTTTGAAATTTCCTAGATTTCCTGAGGTTTATCCTTGAGTTTATCAGTTTTTGAACAGAGTGGATTGGAAACATATGGAATGGAAATATACATATAGAAGTGAGTTTAGGACGTTGAAAATTAGTTTTATTTGCTCACATTGTACACGAACAAAATTTTAGGTTGAATGAGTTGGTCCCTTTTTGATTTTAGTAAACGAATAACAATTAATTTTGACGATGATGACCGTGCAGAAATACTTTTTTACGCAATTCGCGGTTCTTTTCGGTTATGAATCTTAGCGTTACTTCCTTTTCATTTGGACCACCATAAATCAGTTCAATCTGGCCTCCAGGAGTAAGGTGTTGAGGATCATCTCTCACATGAACCTGAGAAATTGTTTCGCCATGCTCAGTTCGGAAATTAAACACACCAGAAGCACGTTCTCCTTTTACTGGATTTTGCGGTATGAATACGTCTGCTTCAAGAGCCGTGTAATCATAATCGTGGAAGCCCATTCCTGCTAATCCTGCTATTAACGTGCCTGGTCCATGGGTTACACGTGGAGCCCCCACAGGGAATACTTCGTTTCCGCGTCTGGCAGCTGATGATGTTGCAACCAATTTTATAACAATTAATAATGCCAAAATCCTCTTATACGGCGCCATTGGTATGACAAAATGTCTTAAGTAAAATTCACCGACTTTATAACTTGGAAATTCTTTTAAAATTTAGTTTTGAAACAAACTGTTTTCATGAATCAAGAAGAGACTATAATACCACGATGATTGTGACAATTTTTTTAGAGGCTACTGCGAAGTAGTCGCTTATCATAGTTTAAACAGTTGATAAGACTTAGGGGAAACCAAACCAAGGTAGACAGAAAAGTTTTTGAAGTTATACATTGACAAATGATTTTTATAAAATTTTGTAACTAAGTGTTAAATTTCTACTAATATTTGGTGGCTCAGTTTTGTCTAATCGAATCTGTAAAATTTTACTAGAAATGAGTTAAATTTGACCAAATTTCATTCAGGGAGACCTTAAAGTATCAATGGAAAATAACTTGACTTTGTTCAAATAATAGGCAATGTTTTAAAATTAAGGCAGCCGATAGCATGTTAATCATTTCACAATATGACCTTGTTATTGTTTCAACAGAGATAAGAATGGTACACCATCGCGTCGTTTTATTAAAGTTTTCTACTTTTCACGTTTTTCGTGCTTATAACTTTTCTAAAATTATTATATACAATCCTATAGTATATTATGCAGCTAGGGAGAGAAAAATTGCCTCTCCCCCTTGGCGCATATACGATATTTTGTATAACAAATGGATGATTTCAGACATTTCTCGAAATACAATCATGATTTCAGTCCATATTAGATTTTGAATGAAGAAGCATTATATTTATGTTTAACTTTTCAGTTAGGGCGGCGTCAAGGTTGTCGCTTGCAATTTAAAACATTCATAATTTTTCAACCATTGATCCGATTAAGCTAAAACTTTCCAGAAAACTTCTTTAGATCTTATTCAGCGCTTGAAGGTTGAAATTTATGATTTTTGCAAATTCTGAAAGAATATGAACAACTTTTTTGTTTATCAACATATTTCCGTTTTTCTTCCTTAAACAGTTTCAGAAGACTTGAAGATGTAATTAAGTATTCATAAAATTGATAACTTCTCAAAATTGACTGAGTTACCGCGAGTTGATGTAAAAAAAGATTGAAATTTTTTTTTTCGAAAAATGTAGTTTTTATCAATTACTTTCAAAATTGCGAAAACTAAAAATACTTGCTGAAGGAAAAAATATGCGCTCTGAAATTATCTACAAGTATCAGTCCTTAAAATTAAAATTCGAACGATTTTAAAAATTGACTTTCAGGACAATTCTTCTCAGTATCCCCTTTTGATCCGGAGAGGTCCAAATATAATTGAAAAGAGATATGTGGAATACCAATCAAATTAAGACACAAATCCTATTAGACAAATTTAAAGAAGATTTTCGATTTATAATGGAGTCAACCTATTTTAATTTTGATGACTCTTTTTATAAACAAACATAAAAAACCGCGATGGGTTCTTTAATTTCAGGGAAATTGGCTGATATTATAATGCAGAATTTGGAAGTTGAAATCTTGAAAAAAAAAAAAAAAAACTCAAAATACCCTTTTATTAGAGATATTCATATTACCTCAGGCTCTAATTTACAAATGCACTCGAAAAAGACAATACATAATTAGTTTTTTAATGTTGAGATCATCAGAGATGATAATGGTAACTTAAAAATAAATTGATTTCGAAAAAGTACATATTGAGGCAGAGATCGAAATTTGTATTCTAACTATGTGCTACAACATAATATAGGACTAATAAAAAAACTTGAACGTAGTGAGGAAACTTCTTTATCATAACAGATATCCTACAAAATTTTGTAATCTTTCTGTACGTAATTTTTAGTTTCCAAAAATATTGTACTAGTTATTGCTAGTAGAATTAGGCAGGGTGTCCGACAACTTCATTTTCAAAATTCCCTTATTTTTCCTTGTCTAATATTTCATTTTCATTGATCATTAATATTCAAATACCAACATTTTAATCTTGAAATACTTTTAACATAGAATCTTTTATAAACGGAATAAAACAGTATTTCACATACAAATTTAAAATTTTCAAATTTATTAATTTATTTTAAATAAAAAATGTCTTTTCTACTATAAAAGATGACTTTTTAACAAAATACTTGAATTTTCAACAAAATAATTAAATTTTCAACCTAAAAATATGAATACCCAACAAAAAGTGTCATAGTTTATATTTCAATGAAAAAAAAAGAAATTTATGCACAAAAAACGTTTTTTAAAACCAAAAAGACGAATTTTCAATAAATAAAGATTTTTCACTAAAGAAATAAAATGTTACCTAAACTGTTTAACCTTCAAGCCAAAAGATGAATTTTCAACTAAAAATATAACTCTTGAAAAAAATGATTTCTTAACAAAGTGATTCAACCAAATCTTTCAAATAAAATAGTTGTATACTCAAGCAAAGTAGAATAATTTTCAACCAAAAAGTTGCATTTTCATAAAAAAAAAGAAATTTCTACTAAAGCGGATAGATTTATAAATCGAAAAAAATAATTTAAAAAAAAATAGTTGAATTTTCTGTTAAAAAAGATTTGAGTTGACTTTTCACGATCAAAATATGAATTTTTAACCAAGAAATAAGTTTCTACGAAAAAAATTGAATTTGCAATCCAAAAAGACGAATTTTTACCCAAAAAGGATGACTTTCTAACAAAATTGTTGAATTCTCTACCCAATAGTTGCATTTTTATCCAAAAAAGATGAAATTTCTCCTAAAACAAATGAATTTTTATTTAAAAAGAAAACAAAATTTGAAAAAATAGTTCAATTTTCATCCAGAAAAGATTCCAGTTGACGTTTGAACATCAAAATATGAATTTTTTAACAAAAAATAATTTTCTACGAACAAAATTGAATTTTTATTATATTTTTTTTATACCATTAAACCATTTCCCTTTCAGGGTAGGCGTGACACTACCCGATTCGGGTAGTGTTTCTAGGTTGATAACTTGTAGTAAATAACTACAAGTGTGGGCTCACCACACCCACGATGTGCCAACAGCACTCATGTCAGTATTCTTGAATGGTCACCCATCCAAGTACTAACCGCGTCCAACGCTGCTTAACTTCAGTGATCTGACGAGAACTGGGTTTTTCAGCGTGGTATGGCCGTTGGCTTTACTTATTGGCTTTAAATATTGAATTTATTAAATTGACTTTTTAACAAAATTGTTAAATTCTCTACCAAATAGTTGAATTTTTATCCAAGAAAGATTAAATTTGTACTAAAGTAGTATAGCTATGACAGTTCTGTGACACTTTGGTCGGTAAAACAGTGACCGGTAATTTACCGACAGGCGCTAATGGTTAGCTTCCGTGCTAAATTACCGACAGTCGTTTCCATATCCATAACCGATAGTGGTGTTCTCTACCATACCGGCAGAGTGAGACACAGGCAATGGAGCCACAGCAGTCGGTAAGACATCGACGCGCAAAGTTTCACTTTACCTACAGTCGTTTCCGAACAGACGGTCGATAAATGTGATCTCTGTTTTACCGCGAGAGTGTGACACCGAAGTTCAGATACATGCCACGGCGTCTCGTCGTGGGGTCTCCGGCCCATATTCAGTGGCGCGCAGACGTGGGATTCCCCGCGCTCCCTATTTCACTAGGGCATAGTGGGGACTTCTCTTTAAAAGCCCATATTCAGAGGCGTGAATTTCAATTCGCGTTGTGGTGAAATGTGAATCAGTGTGAAGTGAGAAGTGTCTAACGAATTAAAGTGTCTTACGAAAAGAGTGTTTCAAAAAATTGCAATGGTTGAGAAGAAGAGTGGTTCTGCGAAAAATGTGAGTTGTTATTCGTGCAGTGATTCATGCAGTGAAAAGTGTTCTTCGTGGTGCTTTATGCTATTAATTTAATTTTATTGTGTGTTCTCAGATTCCAAAGAGATCTGAAGAGTCTGGTGAGACTGAGAGAACCTCAACTTCCACAGTACCTCAGATTCATGTGGATATTCCCCTGCCACCAAACTTTGATATAAATCAAAAGCCACTAGAGGTAAGAAATTTAAATCTCATTTTTTTTGTGTACAGTCCATGCGTGATATAAGACCAGTTTCGGGTGTTGCCTCGAACTTGCTATGGCTCTCAATCAGTCACCTCAACCGTAAACAGTTCAGGACGTGTGAACCATTTCCTAATATTACACAATCGTTGTATGTGAGCACCATTGCACTGCACCTTTTCACATCGCGGCTAATGTTTTTCAAACGTGAGTGGCGACCGTTTCTCAACCCACGAGTTGAGAAACTGCGTGAGCCAGGAATTCTAAGAATTCTATTGAGCTTGGAGTGTATTTAAATTTGCCTTACATTTTCTTTCTCTAAGAGAATATTGCGCATTTTTCTGTTATAGGTGTCAGTGGTTGTGAGATATGACAGGTCACCACCGTCACAGCCACCATCCCACCCCGTAGCCTCCTCTAAAAAAAGCACGAATAATTCTCGAGCGCACGCTTCCTCAACATCATCATCGTCGTCATCATCGTCGGCACCATCGAAGTCACGTTCACCCTCATCATCACCGATATCACAGACACCGCTACCACAGACACCATTGAAGGCATTACCACCATCATCATCATCCTCATCACTAATACCACCATTGCCATCGACTTCAGAAACTTTACCACAGCAAACTCCAGTGAAACACAAAACACCACCAACATCAATAGATTATACATATCAGAGTGTACCGTTGAAAGATGCTGGTAAACAGATACCGTATAAGCGTCCTACCGCTCCACTTCCGTCATCATCATCACTGCACGCAGCTATCCTAAACGAAGATCTTCGTCTATCAGATGTAAGCAGTGATGATGAAGAAAGAAGTGCGAGTAAAAGACGGAACATAGAAATAATGAATCCCACTCATCGCAAAAAAACACAGCCAGTTATTATAAGCGGACGTAAACCTGAAGGTGCGTCAAATAAAAAATAAGTATATATATCGACGATTCCATTCAATATGAGTCTATGTACTGACAGCGCCGTGTATGAGACTATTCCCTATGCTTATACACAGCGCATAGTCTCATACTGGGCTCTGTCAGCAGATAGACTCATATTGAATGGAGGCGATGATATATATATCTACTTTACTTAATCAAGCGTTGTTTCTTATGAGTAATGGTCGAGTGTAACTTTATCGAGAGAGAAAAAAGCTTTTTATTTGTCAAGTTAAATTGTAACAAGAAATTCAAATATTGCTTACTTCTTCAAATTCAGATTCTTTTTTATAGTCATATTTTATTTTCTAGCTATCATTCAAAAAAGAATAGGTGGGATATTTAGATAATATACCGATGAAGCATGGCAACTGAATAAAGAAATAATTTGTTACCACATGGATAAGCATATGTTTATGTGATTTATTGAAGATGGAAATAAAAATATGGTTACAAACAGAATCTGAATTTTTAAATAAGTGAAAATGGATAGAGAGGAGACTTAAAATGTTTTATTAGCAATTAAGGTTCATTCTATAATTTCATATTACAAATGAGTCAATGAGAGTTCATTCCAATAATTTTGTTACTGTCTTTGATTGTGGTAGTGAAGGGTGATCCATCTGCATCATTACAATCACAAGCAACTCCTGATACATCGCTCGTAAAAAGGCATGATATTAGACCTCAGTGCTGCTGCTGTAAATCGTACCATCAAAATAATCCTCGTTTCCACTTGAAAACAATAGATCTTCCTTTACCTCGATTTAAGACTAGAAGACAAGAAATAGAAGAGATTTTACAGGTTAAAGTCTATGTGATATATATATATATATATATATATAGCCTAGTATATAGTTTTTTTAACTCTATCAATCATAGATGTCAGCAGATGCAGCTTACGATCCTTTGCGTCCTGGCTATTTGGAACAATCACTACCCTCATTACCATCCGCAGCTAAGACATTAACTTCTGAGAAAAAGGTGGAGTCTAAAAACGATTGAATATTTAAAAAATATTCGAAATTTGTGAAAGAAAAATTAATAATAATTTTTTTAAATGTCATGCATGTAAGATTTGATACCTAATATAAGAGTATTAAATAAAAAATGTTTATTCTTTTACTTTAAGGGTTGTATTATTCATTATGTTTACGTTATATTTATTTTTCAAAACGTGCACAATACTTTCAGGTATAAAAAACTATAAATTGATCCTCCGATTCAACAACAATTCTTGAACCAAATCTTTTATAAACTTTTTGAATCTGCGAAACGGCATACATTCTTTCTTTAGTAAGTACCCACAGATAAATTATTGATTGGAGTCTATTCTCTTCAAGATGCACCTTCTACAAAATTAGTTTCTGAAATGTGTTCTTAGTTATATGGTGAAATGAAATCACCAGAAACTCTCTTTTTTCTTATATTAACCTTATTCTATTTATTGCTAATACACACGCAGTAGATAGGTTTAAAATATAACATTTAAGTATGTAGAAAAGATGACATTTATTTTTAGACAAATATTATCACTTTTCTTCAACATTGATATTTTAGTGCTCATATTCAAATTCAAAATGATTGTAAGGTCCTCCAAGGTAGTGAAAGTAAAGTTTCTTTTTCTTAACTGCTTCCTCCATCTTTTCAAATTTATCCTCCTCTTGTGTGTTCTCGGATGCTTCCTCAAAGACTTTCATGATTCTACCAGGCAAGAATACAGAAAACTGATTGTCCAATTCAACCACAATCCTATTACCATACTTTGTTCGTACTTTTCGAATCTTGAACACACCATACTTCTTCTTCACAGTCAGTTCCGATAGTTTTTTTGTAGGTAGGACCCCATCCATTCGACCAACTGCGTTAATCTTTTTAAGATCCATCTTCTCTAAAGGCTTATTTAACTTTTTTCACAAGACGTTTGCACTGCACTTTGTTGAATGAAACCACTGTAACCTGTCGCTGCTCTTATAGACCATTATCCCACTCTTTAAACATTACCCCACTCGTTGCACATGCGCACAAATCTTCTAGATGCTTGAAGAAAATTAAACTGTTGAGTTATAGTATTGGCACTCAGTATAAGTAATGACTGTAAAATTTAATTGTTAATAAAATTATTATTTATTATGTAGCAACATTTATCAATAATAATCATAAAAGTAATAGTTAGAAATTTGAAAAAATTGTGTATTTGACATGACTAATGGTTAACTAGTGGATAGGTTTAAAAGTAATGAACACTTTTATTACCGTTAGTTATTTTTTTTATTCATTCAAGAAAAAAGACCTAACCTATTTTTACAAAGTAAAATCTTAACCTAATTTGTTAAAAGAAACATTATGAAAACAGGAATTCGCACTTATTATAAAAGTCTTTGAGCGTTGTATTTTTCAAACAAGTGTCTGTAGTATCTACACCTTTAGTCACATCATCAGCATCATCGTCGTCAGCACTGCTTCCAGCATAAATCCTGATGGTTGGCTGATCCTGAGGAGTCAAGAACCAGGTCTTGAGCGTCAGGACATTTCGGACAGCGCAGTTGTGATTCCAGAACTGGGTATGATGATTACACGTGACGGAAACTGCATTATGTAATTTCTTTAGCGAAGGACAGCCCAAATCTTCCAAATTGCGTACATTCAGCCCAAACTCGTCAAACCATTTCTTCTTTTCAAGTCCTTTGACGTAAATAGCACAAGCACCAAGTAGTATATCTTGAAGTATAGGTCTTACTTCCTCGTAGGGTATGTCACCAGAAGTCCACCCGATACCGTGATAATTGCGCGTCAGCCACAAATTTTCGCTCTTGTATCGAGCAGGCAGAGAGTTCCAATAGCAGGGAGGTTCAAAGAGGTAGACTAGAGGTTGAGCCTCTTCCTGGAGGGGAACTATAGCCAATTCCTTGAAGATGAACTGGTTGTTGGGCTTCTTGAAGCCTTGCACGTCTACAATGAACTCCATTTCGACCAAAACTGAATTCTCTTACTAAAATCATCTACTTTATACCTTTTCTCCCCACAACCACTAACATTACCCCCACCACTATCATCTTAAATCAACTTCTTCACACTACCACTCAGTGGCTGGTACTGAATCATACGGTCATGTATAATTAGACAGTAGGCTGCAGTTTCAGCGGGAAAATTGTCTGCAGATTCAAATTCCAAACGAACGTCCACTGAGGTCTGTTTGAGAAACTCATTTTGTTTTGAGCAATCAATGACACTGAGAGGAGCGTATTCTTTGAAATCACTTTTCTTCAACATTGGTTCAGGCTCTTTACCATAGTACGCTGCCTGAAAGTTTGCATACATCTCATACAGTAGTGCAAACTGATTATGGCCAAAGTCCAGATTTAAATTACCATACGGATAGTACTGTGAATTGAGGAATAACTTGACATTGGTTATATTGCAGTGATCGAAGCGATTAGCATATCTGGCTAGCCTATCCTTTCTACCTGTCTGGAAACCCAGTATAACATAACGTGGTTTTTCTAACTGAGTTGATGTTTTCACAGTCCATATATGTCTTGTGGTGGTGGGAAGCATGGGGTATTCATACAATTCCCATGAGCGAAAACTCATAGTTGTGAGAACATCTTTTCCAATAACGTTCAGCAAATTTATCTTTTGCTCATCCGAAGCTATTACATATGGTATCATCCACTCTACTTTATGAATTGAGATCTTGAATTGCTCTTCGTTTCCTGGCGCTTGTCGTGCTTGAACAACAGCATTTGAGTCACTGCGTGATCTTGTCAGGATAAGTTCATGCTTTGCATTAACAACGATCTTTCGATAGTCTTCAGCAAATCCTAGGATCATACTGAGCGGTATAGTGACATCAAAGTATCCCTGATCATTGGAAAGACGTTTTGTTCCTTCCGGCATGTCGAGCCATCCGGCATTCTCTATAAAATAACTTTGTCCAGGAGCAAGTGAGATGTAGCCCTTTACGGTGCTAGTGAGACCGACGTTCTTGCAGCGATCAATCTCAATACCATTGAGTTCATAACGAACTTCATCAAACAGATAGCAGATGGCATTGCTCACTAGTGCTGTACTAGCAACAGCTGTAACCCCATCAGGCCTTGTTAGTCGTCCATACACATGCAGTGAACTCTTGCTGGGTAGTACACACAAATCTTGATGCTGGACAGCAATTCGAATTTCATCACTGTTGTTGAATGATGATGATGCATAAGGCTGATGTGCATGAATCTCATAGTGAGCTATAGACTCATCAAATCTCACTGGTGCTTGAATGTTTAGTATTTCTTCCATTTTTATTGCAACAAAAGGAGATGATCAATATCTTGAATGGACGTTTCAGTTTCTTTTTCCACGTGGTTTGATCTTCAGACCAAGCTGTTCCAGAAAGAGCACGTTCTGAGGTGTTAGCTCCTTGCGTGCTGCTTGAGAACTGGTTTGCATTCGACATGTTGACGCTCTTATATAGACTCCTTTGGGATTGTACACTATACCCATTATGATGATGATTTGACATGCAGTCGTATTGTTATCACCTCTCCTCGGAAATTCACCAAGTCACCGTCCTGATCAACTATGCGGAGCTGAATTTGATGTATTGTCTTCACGGCGATTGGAAGGTAAATGACGTGTGACGGCACTTCAACGATCTTATATCCTGGTGGTACAACAGGAAAGAATTCATGAATCGTGTGCACTTTGCGATTATTTATGTAAGCTCCAGTAGTGATATTACACTCAACTCGCAGAGCATTCACTTTGAGAATAGCCACAGGTAGATCAGAAGTATGAGTCTTATTGGCTTCGAGAACACGTGGAGCGAATCCCAACAATCGTGCAATAGAATCGTGAGGTTGAAAGTTCACTTTGCGATCACACTTGATCTCGCTGCGCAATGTGTTATTATTTGGCTTGATGTTTATTGTAATTCCATCAATTGCTAGAGCTTTCTGGACATAACTCTCAATGTCTTCAATCTCATAGCTGCCAGTAGGTATGGTCACTACTCGTTCACCAACATAAATTTTATTCTTTCCAGTGTCAACATTAGGAATCGCATTAAATGTGAGCATTTCAACGAGTCCAAGTACATAGTTCTTATGAGGAGAGAGTTCTATTGGTGGAAAATACTCTGAGTCTAGCACAGAAGAGTTTCCTGTTATCGTGAGAGTAAATGATTCTTCCATGATGGTGTTTTTCTCTGTACTGACTCTAGTCCGTTCATTACATGTTCTTATATAGACAGTATTTGTCTTTTATATGTAGTTGTCCAGATAGAAATTTTAAGCACAAGTGTCCACATTCAACACTGTCATAGTCCTGATATCTGTCATGATTGTACTTTATCACGCTACCAACACCTAGGTAATCTACGAGATCCAAAGGTGGACGAAGATTACCGAAACTGTCAAAGTATAGGACTTGATCACCGATCTTTCTATAACTTACCCAGTGGGTACCAGGGCCGTGGCTATCATCAAGATTAACAATAGCTGACTCGATTTGGTGGGGTCCCATTACTGGTAGTTGATTGCGCATAAATACTCCACGAAAATGTGGAATCTTTAGAGCTTTAGCATACTTGAACAGATCGGTATCAGTGAGTGCATGGTGAGGTAGCTTCACTGCAAGTTTTTTGACCCTGGTCTTAGACGAAGTCCCTGTCCTTTTCGGTAAGGTTTCATATGAAGACCTAATCCTTTTCTATAGGGTTTGAGGTGTAAACCTTTTCCTAGAGCAATAGCCTCCATTGCATTGTTATGACGTTGAGCTTCTGCCAGTTGTTGCTTGGCTGCGCTAGCATCATTTACCGCCTTAGCTACACCTGCTGCTCCACCAGTTAGAGCTCCAAGTGCACTAAGTCCAGCAAAAATTGGAATCAGTGGCAAAACACCACCGACTTTCGAAGGGATTGGTAGAACACGTGGATTTTGCACTTGATGTTTATCGCCTGCTCTTTTGACGGCTTTCTGTGCCCCTCTGATTGCAGACTTGATGGCCACTTTTGCATCACTACTTCTTTTCATTGCTTTCTTAGCCGCATTCACAACCTTTCTGAATGCTATCAGTTTATTTCTTGCAGCTGGTTTCTTTTTCACACTAGGTTTCCTCTTCTTTGAACTGGGTTTCTTAGTCAGCCCCATACCGAGTTTCGCTTTGGCATTCATGACGTTAGTTATTGCTAGTGCTGCCGCTTTCTCACCAATTCCAGCGTCTTTAGCAAAAACGCGCTTCCAGGCTTTACTAGCTAGTACACGATCTGCAGCGTTTCTCACATCAACGTTTTCACGATTTCGCGAGTATGCAATGTCGTGTTCTTTACACGCAGCGTCTAGAGGATTGATACCGGGATCACCTCTAGCAAGTCGTTCGGCTAGCTTAGTACCTGGACCACAGTATTGGTAGCCAGGCAAGTGCAACTCAAACGGCAAGTTGTTGATGACTTTGTTGACCAATCCTTTACCTCGATGATGACGGCGTGATACTTTGTTCACTTTATGGTGCACAATCATTCTTCACTGAATGGAGGTTAGCACGCAACTGACCTGGAAGCTATATAAGCGCTGTATTTATAGCTTTCACAGCAGTTGATAGCAAGATGCGGTTCAAGACACAACCTATTAAACTTCCGGTTTTTAATATTGATACCCTCGTCCAATCAAAAAAAAAGTATAGGGTGAAACGACATGGTAGCCTTCTACCAGACAGCATTCGCGCAGTGTTTTGTGGACCATCAAATTGCGGCAAGACAAATGCATTACTTGCCCTAATCTTACACCCAAACGGATTGAAATTTGAAAGTGTCTACGTCTACTCGAAATCCCTCAAACAACCAAAGTACAAATTCTTGGAACGGGTGTTGAATGATGTAGATGGAGTTGAGTACTTTCCCTTCAGTGAGCATGAAGAAGTAATACCACCAAGTGAAGCTCAACCAAATTCGGTAATTGTATTTGATGATGTTGCCTGTGAGAAACAGGACAATATTCGAGCCTTTTTCTGTATGGGCAGACACGCTCATGTTGACAGTTTTTACTTATGTCAAACTTACGCTCGAATACCTAAACATCTGGTTCGAGATAACGTCAATCTATTGATACTTTTTAAGCAGGATGAGAAGAATTTAAGACATGTGTGTGACGATCATGTGAACACTGACATGAGTTATTTACAATTTAAAGACTTATGTGCATCATGTTGGAATACTGAGAAGTATGGATTTGTTGTCATTGATAAGGATAGTGAGCTCAATAAGGGAAGATACAGAAAAGGTTTTGACTGTTTTATCTCTCTATAAATATATGTCATGTAGTAGAAATGATGTCATTATAAATTGACACATCAACACGTCAACATGTCAAAGTTTCACAAAGAGAAGGAGGTGCTCCGTCAAATTGCTAAAGCTAGTGAGGCGATTCGGCGTAAATATCGATTGCTCAAAATGGGTAAAGAAGCCACTGAAAAAATAATGAGTGAAACGTTCAAGCCAATCGTCATGCCATTGCAGAAACTGGTTGATATATCGAATCCATCAGTCAAGAAGGAAGTTCAACAAAATGAGCTTGTAAAGAAAAAAGATCAGGAGGATGAGCAGGAGGAAGGGGAGGATGATTGGGAAGAGGACGACGATAATGCTTCCTTTATGACTGCTGATGCTGAAGGAGAGCAAGATACAACTGTGCGTCAAGAAGATGCAGTGCCTGAGCCTGCTGATAATTACGAGTATTTAACAAACAAATTTCTCAGGATGCTGCAACAAAATAGGAAGCAGTATTTGGATATGGTTTATGGTGTGCGTAAACTCAATGATGGCAGTCTTTTTATTGGTGACAAACCCATTAGTTTTGAGGCACAATATATCAATGTTGGTGGTAAACAGTATCTGAAAACTGTTGGTCTGCTGGAACTTTTGTTTAAACAAAATCCAGAAGAATCCCACATAAGCACTGACGATCGAAACAATTATAAGGAAATTTTGATTGCTACAAATGCACACAAGAAGCGATACAGTTCCAGTGAATCCATTCGCACCAGCAACAATAATAAGTACAAGAACTTTATTTCAAAATTGTTCAACGTATCACGCAGACGATCATCCAAAGGTGGAGGTTCCCTGCCACAGTATATGGTAGCAAGAAAAAATGTTAGGACTGACTATGTCTACTGGGACGACCCTAACGAACTAGTTGATCGTCTTCGTCTACTCCTAGCGTCTCAGGCAGCAGGCAACCCGAGTCACAACAATGAAATCATATCAATCATTGAGGAACTGCGTGAAGCTGGAATCATATATTAGGAGTGTACTCATAACGCTTTCGTTAGTATTACGATGAGTATCGACGTGTTTGGACGTCATCTGGATCGAACCGCTGCAGGAAGCCGTGGGCCGCCTGGTGTTGGATTCAAGATTACCTCTGACGGCCATTACGACGTAGATGGTAAGAGAGTTTGTAACGTTAGTGAGGCCAAAGAACAATACGACGCAGTCAATTTGGGACTTGTACAGCGTATTGTACAAAACGAGATACGTACTGTGTATCAAGTCACATCATCTATGCGAACAGAGATTGACAATAATAATTTGATGATACGTATACTCGAAGAATCGATCAATGAGAAACTGAAAAACCTGCAGATTGACACCCAACAAGATTTTTTAGTCCCTAACACTGAACGCATTGATCAGTTGGAAGCTCGATTAAACGCACTCGAGAATGGACAAGGAGAAATTGGCAGTAGTCACAGAACTGCATAAACCCGCTAGAAAGAATTATGCACGTCGTCGCGTGCAGACACGTGGTATAGACGAGACGTGGCAGGCAGATTTAGTTGAAATGCTACCCTATGCCCGTGAGAATAATGGCTACAAGTATTTACTCACCGTTATAGATATTTTCTCCAAGTACGCCTGGGCTGTTCCTGTTAAAAGCAAGAGTGGACCAGATGTCACTTCAGCAATGCAATCTATACTTGAGCAGCATCGTGTACCAAAAAACTTACACACCGATGAAGGTAAAGAATTTTATAATTCACATTTTAAAGAACTTATGAAACAATATGGTATCAATCTCTACTCAACACATAGTAATCTAAAGGCGTCAATCTGTGAAAGATTTAATCGCACGCTCAAGAACAAGATGTGGCCACAATTTAGCTTAAGAGGTAACTATAAGTGGATAGACATTTTGCCTACTCTCATCTTCAAGTATAATAATACGAAACATCGATCAATCGGTATGAAGCCAAAAGATGTCACTACCGAGGATGAAGAGGAGCTGATGCAACGCTTAAAAAAACTGCGAAATATACCGAGGAGAAGACCAAAGTTTAAAGTTGGTGACAAAGTTCGAATCAGCAAGCACAAGCACGTTTTTGAGAAAGGATACACTCCCAACTGGACAACAGAGATATTCACTGTGGATCGAGTTATGCTTACGAATCCAGTGACGTACAGGCTCAAAGACTATCAAGAAGAACCCGTTGCTGGTGGATTTTATGAGCAAGAACTTCTCAAAGTTAAACATTCAGACGTATACCTTGTCGAAAAAGTAATCAAGAAACGTGGTAACAAAATATTTGTAAAGTGGTTAGGTTTTGACAGTTCACACAACAGCTGGATAGATAAATCAGATATGTAATCAACTTTGTGCAATGTTGAATCAACTCCGTGCAATGTGAAACCAATGATGAATCAATGTTGAACCAACGATGAATCAATGCTGAACCAACGATGAATCAATGTTGAACCAACGTTGAATCAATGATGAATCAACAGCGATTGAATGTTAAACTAAATTATGAGATTTATAGTACTAAGTCTACGCTTGTGCTAACTAGATGTGAGATTTTTGATGAATAAAAAAGCAATTCATATACATATATTATGTTTTTTATTCAGTATAACCCTCAGACCTACTTTATTGACAATTATTTACAACTTAAACCTAATCTTTTACCAGAAGATCTAGCAATTCTTCGTCACTATCACTCAAGACATCATCGACATCCATTGCACTGATTCTATAATGCCCCCATGCGAGGGTGTCTGTACTGTTTGGGAGTAAGTATCGCTTATCGTCATAAGGACTTAGTGCAATCTTTTGTTGTTCAATAGTTTCGACATTGTGTAGTCTTGACCTGATTACATATTGCGTTCTAGATTGGATACTCCAATTTCGCAAGCATTCGGTGTAATCATCAAAGGTAATACTTTTCTTTACAACAGCTGCTTTTACACCTTTGGCTTTTTTAACAAAGTCCTCACCATTGACACGGATACTATACATCTTACTTCGCAAACCAACAAATTCTGTAATTATTTCACCATTACATTCATCTTTCATCAAACCCAAAACTTTCTTGTTTCTTTGCGGCATTCCAAAAATATTGTCCCGAGGGTAATCTGAAGTGTCGAATTGTTGAGTATTCTTTTCCATATCTTCTTTCATGTCAGCATAAATGTCCTGACACTTCACTTCATATATTAAACTGTCCGTGTCAGTGTACAAGAGTTTGCAGTTGTTACGATATTTTTTACGCATGTAACCGTAGTGAAAATCATAAATTAGGATTTTAGACACATCCAGCACTGTCAGACCCACATAGATTGGCTTATTAAACAAAACTTCTGTCTTTCTTAACTCTATAGCCATGAGATTTTCACTGAAAATGGCTCGGCTGTGGAAGTTCGGTTTAGCTATGAGGGCTTCTGCTCCAAACCTACCCTCCCATTTCGCCACGAGTTTCACGTTTACATGCTTTCGCACATTCTCCATTGTCTTACCGTAAACTGCATTATTCATCAATTTGTACAAGTTCTCTTCGAATTCATTTTTAGCTTGTGCTCTCTTTTCAGTATTGAAATCTATGTAACTCTTGAGCCATGTTGACTGATTGAATTTAAGTACTCTGTGAATTTTGATTAATACCAGACCGTTTGTAAGAGCATCCTTGAGAGCTCGGTAATGAAGAACGTACTTATGTTTCAGTAGGAGGGTAGTTAGAAGCTTCTCCTGGTTGGAACCCGGTGGTTTCGAGTGTTCTGGACAGAACGGTAAATCATTATGCTCATCGTGAAGCTCGGGTGGATAGTACAAATCAACTTCTAGAATATAACCAATGGGTGAATCATTTGAAATATTGAAATCGAAATTTTCCAAATTTGTAACCCACTCAAAACCACCGTAAGGAAGGGGTTGTCCCATTGCCCAACCATAAAGGTTGTTTGCATCGAAATATACAATGTAGATGATCTCACCTCTTTCATTGAAAACTTTCATATACTTGTTGTTCGCAATGGTGTATCGGTTGGAGCATTGACTTACTCCACCCTTTTTACCATTCTCAATCATCAGTAGCATATCAACGTCAGTGAGGAGTTCCAATCTTACCCCTGTATATTTGAGCATGGCGTCCCATGTGAAGCCAGGAGTCGTGTAGTAATGTGCTGGATCGAGACCGTAAGCCATGAAACACTGTTCTCGGAAATTTTCAAAGACATCAGCCAACAACAACACATCAGTCTTCATGTATAACTGTGAAACTTTTCTTTTGGTGGAAGCTGGTTTTCTTTCAATCTCACCCTCGAGTCCAGGTATTCATAGGGGAGAACACCTTTCCTCGTTAGAAGTTCAACTTTCTTACTCTCCATTCCAGAAAACATTGCACTCACAATTTTATACTCAGTGAGATACGATGCTAACTTTTCCAAGGATGATGCCATGAATCTGAATGAGTCGATGAATCGGAATTTTATCTGTGTTCCCTTAACATATTTGGTAAAAGATATGTATTTTTCCTTATTTAATGCCAGAACTTTAACTTTTCCTTCAAATTGAGTAGCAATATCGCGGATGATAAAGTGAGCATCATACCCACTCAAGTTGTGGAACACAACAGGTATGATGTTGGCATCTTGGTAAGCTAGATTACAGTGTTCATGTGCGGGACCTCGATACTTTCCTGTCAGATGACAGTGATCGCGAACCTTCTTCATCGGTGAATGTAGAGCTTTCTGACAGATGTGACAAGTAGTGGCTTCAAAGAAAGTTTCCTGTTGCCTTGGTGTTAGTTTCTGCATCGGAACTGGAGATGCTAGTATTTTCTCACATTTATTTGCAATTAACTGTAACTCTAGAGCAAACCACTTTGCTGGTTCCACACCTTCAGGACATGAGTTGTAGAATGATAGTGAATCATTGTAACTGCACTTGAACAAGTACCCAATGTCAAAAACTTCATGTTTCTGGAATACTTTAGTGTTTGTCGTCTGTTTTTGTACGTCTCGACTTGGTATTAATAGGGACTCACAGTCGGCATAGATAATGAATGGTACTTTTTCTCTATGCTTGAAATTTTTGAATTCAATAATATTTCTACCAGGTTTTGGTAGCATTATTTTACAATTATTCACTTTTTTACAATCTTCCCTATGAGCTACCAACGTCTCTATTTTTGAAAAGTAGTGCAAGCATCGTTCACAGATATGTTTTCTTCCATCATGTTTCGATAGCTGGCAGCTAACTAATCGAGAAAGATCTTTGACCCATACATAGTGGAAGTTGAAAGACTGGGTTCTGCTATCCTGTTGATTGCTTTCTTCTTCTTCTTCATCACTGCTATCTTCATTTACATATTCCTCTTCAACTCGGAGGAGGTTTACATGAGTTTCCCTTACCTGTGAAGTGAGATGAAGAGGAACCACTATCAACTTTTGCTTCTTTTTAATCAAGCCATAAATATTCACTGAAATGCCATTTTGTGCTTCGAATTTTTTTACATCTTTCATTGCTACGGGGAAATTTATTCCAGAAAAGTTTAATTCATCCTTGTATTGCTGATAGCTGGACACGCGTTTAGGATTGTACTGATTTCTATTGACTGGATGTATGGCTGATAATATAGCCCACTTAAAGCACTCGTTGTCGTTCGTATTTTGCACGTTCACACATGCTTTTTTTCTCTTGATTCGTAGAGGAAGATCAATGTAAGAGCTACCTTTCATGGGGTTTAGTTTGTTGATATTCACTTCTAATTTCACAATAGAGTGTAAGGTCCATCCAGAGTCTTTCTCTTGAAACTCCTCCATTTCAGTTAAGATAGGATATCTTGCGTTGTTAGTAAACCATATTTTCAAATCCGTGCTGACGTATATCTCTTCATTTTTTGATTTAAAGTTCTTTACATCAGGATCCTCCTTACCAATCTTTAGATAATATACATTAAGCACAGTGTTGATTTTAAAAGCTCTATGTTCACGCAAGGCTCGGCCCACATGTACAATAAATAGCACTTGGGCGTCATCTAGGAAGGCAAGAACATCCTTGTGAACCAGGTTCGCGACAATGCATGTTTTCACTCGACTATCGAATGCTTTGTCGACGTCAATCCACTCCACTCGATCGTTAATGTCATTGCGTTTCTTCTGAAGTCCGCTACCCTTTTTAGTGAGAAACTCGAATCGAGCTTTAAAACATTCCAAGTGTTCAATAATATTTAGACACCTTCTTTTCTGATTTATTGACAGTCGTGGTATACATGACAATTCCTTTCGCACTGCTTTTAAACACAATAGGCACTCGTTTCGCCATCGATTAACTTTGTTTAGTTGTACGTTCCCAGATGATGTTGATGATGATGATGATGAAAGCAGGGTCAGTACTTCTTCGAAAGCAGGAATAAGTTTTACACACTCATCGAGGATCATTTTCTACTAGATATAGACTGTATACACTAATAATGTTTTAACTTCACAAGTTATTCTTTCGGTTTTGATAATTTTATATTCACTATCCACTTTCACTGGACTGCCTCGCACGATGTAATGACTGCCCTCAGATCTGATGTCTCCTTTTATAGTCCGCTATCCCCAACTCCACCAATACCTCTAGAAGATTCTAGAACTTGATAATTCCCCCAACCCCATGCGTCATTTAAATTCACCATGTGCGACATTGAATTTTCCTTTAATTGAACTGACTTGATGGTGGTGCCATCGATTGCTCGTAACAACTTATTAGGTGTTGGCATCTTAGCACGGGCATGAACCATCATCTTTCGTCGGTAAATGTAAGGCGCCTCTGAATATGAGCCGGAGACCCCACGACGAGACGCCGTGGCATGTATCTGAACTTCGGTGTCACACTCTCGCGGTAAAACAGAGATCACATTTATCGACCGTCTGTTCGGAAACGACTGTAGGTAAAGTGAAACTTTGCGCGTCGATGTCTTACCGACTGCTGTGGCTCCATTGCCTGTGTCTCACTCTGCCGGTATGGTAGAGAACACCACTATCGGTTATGGATATGGAAACGACTGTCGGTAATTTAGCACGGAAGCTAACCATTAGCGCCTGTCGGTAAATTACCGGTCACTGTTTTACCGACCAAAGTGTCACAGAACTGTCATAGCTATACTACTTACTAAAACACATGAATTTTTAATAGAAATAGGACAACGTTTTTTTTTTAAGTTTAACTTTTATCCAGAAAAGCTTTCAGTTCATTTTTTAACACCAAAATATGAATTTTAAACAAAAAGTAAATTTTCTACGAAAAAGTTAAATTTTTAACAAAACAGTAGAATTTGCAACCCAAAGTAAGTACTTTTTAACAAAATAGTTTTATTTTCAACCAAACAGTTGCATTTTCATCCAAGACATATGAAATTTCTCTTAAAACAGATGAATTTTAAATTAAACAAAAAAATAGTTGAATTTTCATCCAGAAAAGATTTCAGTTCTCTTTTCAACACCAAAATATTAAATTTAACTAAAAAGTAAATTTTCTACAAAATAGTTGAATTTTCAACAAAACAGTTGAATTTTAAACCAAACAGTTGCATTTTTATCCAAGAAAGATGTAATTTCTGCTAAAGCAGGTGAATTTTGAAATCACAAAGACATATTTTCAGAAAAAATATTTTTCATCCAAAACATATTTCAGTTGACTTATCAGCAACAAAATATAAATTTTAAACAAAAGGTTAATATTATACGAAAAGAGTTGAATTTTTAACCCAAAAAGACAAATTTTTAACAAAACAGTTGAATTTGCAAAAAAAATGATGTCTTTTTAAGAAAATTGTTAAATTTTCTACTAAATAATAAAATTTATAACTAAAAAGATAATCTTTAGGAGAATTTTTTTGCGAATTTGCAAAAATTACGTACACTAAAAGAAATAAAATTTAAACAGAATAGAATTCAAACAAATAAAAATATCGATAGGGGAAACCACCCTACAGTGAATAATGATTTACAGTAGATAATCTTAACTAATTGGAAAACTGACAAAAAATGTTCATTACTTTTCCGACGAAGTTTCATTGAAAATTTATAATTAATTAATGCGTGAGAGCAAATAATTGATTTTTAACCTGAAAAAAAATTTCACCTCTTCTTTATTCATACTTTTTAACTTAATAAAACATTTTTATGACATGTTTATACATTAGAATCAAAGCTTGAAGTTTAATGAACAAAATTTATTAATACAAAGTGTTCTTTCTTTAATTGTTGGAAAAAATTATCTTTTCCTTTGCAAGTTAATCTTCTTGTTTAAAAATTTATCTTTTCGGTTAAAAATTCAAGTATTCTAGGTACATATTCATCATTTTAGTGGAAAATTCATCTTTTAGGCTGGAAATAAAATTATTTGTTTGAAAGTTAAACTATTTAGTTGAAAATTAGTTTTTTGGGTTAAAGATTTATAATTTTAATTAAAAATTCATTTCTTTGGTTAAAATATGAGCTATTTGATTGGAAACTTGTTTTTTCTTTGGATGAAAAGAATTTTTTTTCCGAAAATTCAACCATTTTGTTGAAAGTTTGTTTCTTTTTAGGTTAAAAATTATTTTGTTTTTCAAACTGAAGATGTTACTATTATTTCAGTTGAATATTCCACAATTTTAGATAAAAATTCATCTCTTTGGTTGAACATTCATTTTTTGACTACAAATTCAATTATTCAATTTGTAGTTGAAAATGTTGAAAATTCATCTTTCTTGGTAGAAATTAATCTTCTTGTTTGAAAATTCATCTTTTCATCATTTTAGTTGAAAATTCATCTTTCTGGTTTAAAATTCAACTATTCTAGTTAAAGATTTCCAATTTTAGTTGAAAATTCATCACTCTGATTGAAAATGTAAGTATTTATTTGAAAGTTATTTTTTTTTTGTCGTTGAAAGTTAGTTTTTTGGTTGAAAGTTAGTTTTTTTGTAGAAAATAATTTTTTAACTGGAAATTTAACTTATTCCAATTGAATATTTCATAGTTTTAGTTGAAAATTCTTCTGTTTGATTGAACATTAGTTTTTTGACCTTAAAACTTAATTATTTAAGTTTTCATTGACAATTTATCTTTTTTAGTAAAAATTAATTTGTTGTTGTTGAAAATACAACTACATTTCAGTTGGAAATTCATTGTTTTAGTTGAAAACTCATCTTCTTGATTAAAAATTCAACTAATCCAGTTGAAGATTCATTATTTTAGCAGAAAATTCATCAGTTAGGTCGAAAATTGAACTATTTTCTTGAAAATCCGTTTTATTTTGTTGAATATTAATTTTTTCAATTAAAAGTTCAACTGTTCCATTTTTTGTTGGAAACTTATATCTTTTAGTCTGTCTTAATTAGTAAATATTTAACTAATTTTCATTTCAGTGACTAACCTAAAGTTAATTAGTTAAATTAAACTTCTCATATGCGAAGAATATAAGAAACCAGAAAAAACTAGAAAAAACTTAAATTCATTTGAACAAAATGTCTAAAAATGTATGTTTGCGGACGCATTAAATTAGATAATAAATATACAATTATCAAGTTAGTATTAATTATTGTAGGTATTTTTTTAAATCTGTTTAGAGTTTATGATTATTTAGATTTGAATTTGCCGCGCTAATCTCGAATGTATTCGATTAGTCTTCCGTTCGATTATTTGGCAACGAGCGACATTTGGCAACTTTGTAAAAGTGACTAACGCAGTAAACAGATAAACCGGTAAAGTCATGTGGATAAATCGCTTTAAATAATTCTCAATTCACCTCGTTAATTATTTACGCAAAGTTTTTAGACCGGGGTGAGGTGTTCATATCAAACTAGAATTATCCAGCTCTATAAGATTTCCGACAGTGAACTGCGAGAAAGCGTCCACAACTTTTTGGCATTGTAACCTCACTTTTTTATACGTTGCTCCACGTGCCAAAAAACTATTCAATCAAATTGTCGAATTTTCAAACAAAACAGATTAAAGTTCAATCAAATATTAGAATTTTCAAGAAGAAAAACAAATTTTTCAGAAAGCAGTTAATTCTTGATCAAAAAAGTTTATTTACATCCGAAAAAGCTAACTTTTCTACAATTAAAGCTGATTTTTCAACAAAAGAGTAAAGTTTTTAAGATGAAAAGTCTAATATTATAGAAAACAGTGACATTAAAATAAATACATTTTTAACAGAAAAGATCATTTTCAATATAAAAGATAAATTTCCAACAGGCTAGTTGTATTATCAACCAAAAAGTTGAACCACGAAGTAGTATAAGGAGACCCCACTCTCATGCGGTCTTTGGAAAATTTGGACGCACAGATTCGGATTTAGTTAGTTTGCATCGTTCGCAGCGCCTCTTGCAGAAAAGCGTTGAAATACAAGATTTACAAATGGCGGGGCCAATAGTGTAAGCCGCACTGATGCCGGGTGTAACCAAACGCACACATGCTTGTCACGAAACACAGATTGTACGAATGTGTTTGCCTGTATGTATGTAGATCTGTATGTATGTATGCATGTTCCCGCTAGAGGCGCTACGAGCGATGCAAACTAACTAAATCCGAATCCACGCGTCCAAATTTTCCGAGAGTGGGGTCTCCTTATACTACTTCGTGAGTTGAACTTTCAACAAACAAGAATAATTTTATACCCACAAGGATATGACTTTTCAACAAAATATATAAATTTTTAACAAGATAGTTGAAGTATCAACCAAAAAGTTGAACTTTCAACAAACAAGAATAGTTTTCTACCCAAAAAGACGACTTCTTAACAAAAAATATGAATTTTCTACCAAATCATTGAATTTTCAACCAATAAGTTAAATTTTCAACAAACAAGATTAATTTTCTACCCAAAAAAGCGGCTTTTCAATCAAATTCTTGATTTTCCTACCAAATAGTCGAATTTTTATCTCATAAACTGAAAATGGAACAGTTAAATTTTCAGATAAAAAATTAACTTTGAGCAAAAATACCAATTTTCAACAAAATTCTTACATTTTTAACCAAAAAGGATAAATTTTCGAACAAGAAGATTAATGTTCTATCAAAAAAGATGAATTTTCAACAAAATACATGAATCTAACGACCAGTTTCAGAATATTTTTCAAAATATTTATATAATGTTTAATATTCTCAATTAATTGCTTACTTCTTTATTAAATAAATTATATTTTGATAACATTCTTATAAATAAAAATTAGAAGGGGCCTTTTCAGGGCCAGATCGGGCCTTCCTCATGGATACCCCAGTCAGGCCCTGATCGGATTAGGCGTTTCACTCTGAAATTTATGCACGCGTAATTGATTAATTTCGTGATATTTTTTCTATAAGAATACTCAATTGAATATGTAAGCTTTATTTAACAATGATCATCTTTCTTTATTTTTGGAAACTGATGCAGTTAAATGCTGTTGAATTTTTTCCTATCTACTGTAGGGTGGTTTCCCCTAATTAAAATATATTACTGATGAGAATAATATTTCCATAGAAGACTCCCTACAGGGCTCTGGTCTGGTGCTTGTGGTTTCTGCGGTTTTTGGCCGGGTTTTCCAGCATACTTACTGTTCGGCCTATTGTTACCATTTTCGTAGTCTTGGCGTTCAAAAACTGCCCTATGCACCGCGCCTCCTGGCACTGATACATATATGTAAGGGTAGGTCGGCTGGCCATTTATGAACCAGTTTGCGTGTTCCTGTTGATTGTACTCTTCGAAACCATCAGCATAATAAAATTCGCTTATCCCTAATCGCTCCCATCGTATGTGTGCCTGAACGGTCATTGGAGTATGATGGATATCTTCATGTGATCGCAAAACGTTTTCCACAGTGTTGAACCGACCTCCATATTTGCGGGCTCGACATTGTATATAATATTCGAAATGGTCGCCAGGACGTACGCTGTTAGGACTTAACCAATCGGGTATGTTACTTGTCGTATGGACAGGTCCATCAGCAAAACAATGATCATGCAGTGATATTTGAATACTGTTTGCAGGGAAATCTGCATCTGCACCTAATTTTGAAAGAAAAAATTGACATGTATAAAGTTTTTCTACACTCGTAACTTAAACTTTTGAAAATTTTGAACAATCACTGATCAAGGAGAACGAACTATGTATTCATGAAATTAAACATGTTTCTTGGGAAGTAGTTTTTCTATGCCTTTTGAAACTCCAGGTAATCCCAACATTCAACTAATGTATAGAATTCCTGAAAATGAAAACAAAAATCCAGCGACCAAATTTGGACAACCACCATAAAATGCTCTCATTGTAATTAAAGAAAAAAAATTTCTCAGAAAAAAAAAAATTGTCCTTGGACAAAAATAAAAGAGAGGAAAGAAAAATGAGATTGGGATTAAGTTGGTTGCCTTCTCATTTTTCTTTCCTTTTTTTTATTATTGTCCGACATTTTTTTTTTTCAATTACAATGGGAGCATTTTTTGGTGGTTGTCTAAATTTGGTCGATGGATTATTGTTTTTATTTTCAGAAATTCTATACATGAACTGGAGTATTGGACAATGATTCGATTTCAATATAAATACACTGCCAAATTGTAAAATTTAGAAAAAGAGATGTATATCTGAAAAAAGATCTTCTCTTTCTGCTCCGCTGGAAATTGAACCTCATAACTTCCTATTGCCGGTCGGGTGCTTTCCCATTGAGCTACTACAGAGATGCAGAGAAGAAACTAGTTTCAGAAAATACACGCATTATTTTGCTAGATGGTATTTTCTGAAAAAAGTTTCTTCTCTCGATCTCTCTAGTAGCTTAATG
>CAKNYM010038583.1:0-10009 GCA_932195095.1 Andricus curvator | reverse complement strand
AAGAGCGGTCGGAAGCAAAAAAAAAGGATCCCCGCTGCTTTCTGACACTTGTTTTCCAACAAAAAAAATGTCTACGAATATCGCGATTTCCACCAAAAATAAAACAATCACATCCATCCGGGAGATTGTAAATAATTACAGAGCCTATCCGTTACAGTTTGCAGTTCGAATCGCTTTAATATCTTTATTAGAACCGAAGATAGTATAGTCGTACATTTTTGTAATTTTAAGCAACAATTTTTATTATTTCTCAAATTTTTCAACTGCAATTTGTTCACAAAGCTTTTCCTCATATTCATGAATTTTTTCAAATTTTTCCCATTGCCCCTTGTATAAGAAAGAATGCTCTAAACTTGACTCTTCTTAAATGTGCCCAAAATTCCTTACTTTTTTTCACATTTTTCAGTCTGCAAAGCACAAAACATTTTTTACATTAACGTCTTCGAGCTCATTTACGTGGAACACTTGCAGCTTTCAAATGACTATTTCCTTATTACTCTAGCATTTTTTTTGGCTGAGCTGTTAAGCTTCAAAGGCAGATGCCTATAATTTTTGCGCCGATAGTAGAGATATTGATTTAAAGACTATTATGATTGTTCCTTTCTGACATTGTAATAATAATATAAATATCGCGTTTAGGCTATTTATTTTGTGTAATTATCGCATTGATCGGGAAAGAAGCTAGTAATTTAAAAAAGAAAATTTATTTGTTCAAGTAACAAGCCATTTTTTTGCTTTTTTCAGCACCAAAGTACCAATCAAATTGTAACCTAAAACCCTGAACCTTCATTTTCTACAAAAAAAAAAAACAATTTGAAAACCCATCAGCTAAAACCTGCCCTTCACAGTGAGATAACGTCACACTAAATCTTCATTATTTCGGAATAGATTAATTTTTTCAGATGAGTTTTTGTTTTGTTATTATTTAGCATCCTCATAACTCGGGAGCAAGTTTTAATGTGTTTTTTTTTAAGTTGTAAATTAGGTTTTTGATTTCTATGCAGAGACGATTTTCAAAATCCATGAAATTTTAACATTCAAATTGTTAAATAATTTACTCTGAATTGGTTAACTATTCTGATAAAACTGAAAATTGCACTTTCTATCGCGATCCTCAGCCGAGCCTGTTCCAATTTTATATTCCTGACACTTTGAGATTCTTAACTTTCACATTCTATTTCTCGAAACTGAATGTCTTCTGATCGCACTTTTTTGGCCTCAATTCAGAAACACTTTAGGTAAGAAGTGGACTTTTGTTTTATCTTTAAATGGTGACTTCGATATCACAGAGTGTTTTTTCGCTGTCCTGAAAAATTCCAATTTTGTTGGTTATCTAGATCTGTACTGCAACCCTTAAATTTATCCCAATTTTCCCAAATACGAACCACCATTATTACCGATAACTCAACGGAATTCAAACGGTATTACTGCTTCTCAATCGGCGACAATATGGTCAATCGGTTCCAATCATTTTTCTTCAGACGGTTGACTACATCAGCTTACATATGTATGTATTACTTACTTTAAAAGGACAGTGAATAGCTTCTAAACTGCATATTGATTGTCCATGGCCCATCTGAAAAAATACAAAAATACAAACGGACCAAATATCAGCAAGTAATTGTAAAAATAATTTTTGTACTTGAAAAGTAGAAAGATAGCACGATTTTCTCACCAAATAGGGGAAAGATGCCCACAGTTTTTAAGTATGCACAGAGAGTAAAAAGCAATATCTACAACATTATTGCGCGAAATGCGTTAGAATCACTGAATATCTATGGATATTGTATTGAAGTGTTTTACAAATGTTATATTTGTATGCCTTTCGTATTTAAATTTTGTTTGAACAAACAAAATTTCTGTTATGTCACAATGAAAGGTTGTTTGACTACCTACTTTGAACTAATATTCAAGAAAAACAAATAATTTGAACAATTTTTCGCTTCTGTAGGGAAAAAGTGCACACAGGGAGTCAGAAAACTCTGACCTGGCATAGATGCTCATTTTTAAATTAAACTGAAATGCTTGACGTATGGAAATAAAGTATAGCCATTGGGGTAGCTAAAATTGATACATGTGTACCTGAGTGGCAGATTGTATGTACAGAAGAAAAAAACTGTTTAACTGACTTGTTTTTCTCAAACATTATTTGAAAGTAGGTATTCAAATAACCTGTCATAGCGACTTGTTAAAAAATTATTTTGTTAAAGAAAACATAACTACGGAAAGCATATATTTATAACTCTTCTGAAACACGTCAATACAATAGAATCATAGATATTCAGTGATTATAACCAGTTTTACGCAATAATTTTGTACATATTTCGTTTTACTAATTGTGCACGCCGAACCACTGTGGGCACCATTCTCCTACTTACAATCTGCAGCTTTAGACTTATCCAATTTGTGGGAAAAAGATTGTTTACTCCTGAATTGTAAATTATATTCAAGAAATGATTTTGTAACTTGTAGGTACATGTGTAGTCACACAGGTACAGAGAGACTCAAAGGTTTCTACACTTGATTGATAAAAACTTTTTTCACAACTCGTGTTCGAAAAATTCGATATTCGACGTCCGTAGAGCATGGCGAATGTAGCCAAATTTACGCGATTTGTTTTTCTTGCTTGTGAAATATATGCGATATTTTCAATGGCTAGTTGTTACGAATGAAGCGTAGTGATTTCACCACCACGTCTTCTCTGCTCTCAGTTTCCGAGCCAAATATCGAATTTTACATTCACATATTGTGAAAAATCGTATGCACGAGTCATTGGAGATCGACAGATTCACCATCAACAAAAAGTTGAAAGCACAAGACCGCATAGATCAGGCTTCAGAATATTCTCGCGTCAAGCTTTTCTGGCTAATTCACAGTGACCAACTTTGAAGAAACTGACGTGACGTTCACGAAAAGTAGTTGTCAAGGGGTTTTCGCTGTCAAGAAATTCAAATTTGAGGTCAGGATTGTCAAAAAAAAATGGACGCCACAAAATGGTGGACCAAATTTGGAAAATCTGACATTACGTTCGTGAAAAGTAGTCGTCAGGGGGGTTGGGCGTCAAGGAATTCGAATTTAAGCTCAAATTTGTCCAAAAAAAAACGGCTGCCACAAAATGGTGAACCAAATTTAAAAAAACGGACCAAGGATTTTATTTTTCACAAGTTTGGGCTCCTACAGCGCCTAATCATTTTTGTGGGTCTCATAACAAATTTCATATGAAAAATCCAAAATGCAAAATGGCGAATGCAAAGCGGCAGACATTTTCACTAAAAGTTTATGAAATTTGCATAAAAATCAGTTATCAGAGCTTTTTGGGGAAGCTGATTATGGATATCACAGAAAACATATAAAATGCAGTGTGGCGAACCATTTTACCAAATAAAATTGTAGTCGAATTAGCATACAAATGTATTGTCACACGTGTTTTGGATCTTTCATTACATTTTTTGGGTCGCTTATACCAAATATTCTGTCAGAATTATAAAATTCAAAATGTTGAACCTAAAATGGCGTTCTTTACATAAGTAACAAATGTTTATAATTGATTAAAAGCAGTTTTGAAGCAATTTTTTTTTTAATTTCAAATACATATCGGAATGGAAATGCGTGCAAACTTAAATAAAGTAACAACACAGAAATGCACACATCTTTGTATTGAAAGCTACCATTTATCCTGAAGATGTGGAGTAGTGGTAGAGTCGTGTAGTGATCTCTCGCCTAGTGACTTCGACTAGCCCCGCAGATACGAAATATTCGTAGAAGTGCATTGGGGCGACAACCTTTTCAATATAAAATTTTATTAGCAACTACCCAGATAGCACAACAAATTTACTGAAGATATCTTGAAACTGGCAATGCATGGTTTGGAATTATAAATTAAAATGTCAAGGCAAGGTTCATTCAACGAGGAAAATGTTCGCCAGTCAGGGAATATTGCACGGTAATGTATATGTTAGGCTCCGAACCCGAAAACGCCCAATGGGCGTTTAAACCGCACGCACCTACGAGTGGGCATTTCTAAATGCCCCGAACTAGGTGAGAGCGTCTCAAATGCAACCACCTAGGTAGGGCAAAACTGAAACGTCCCGAACCCGTTCTACACGGAGAAACCTTTTGCTGTACTATTTGCTAAAAATCAGACTAGATTTTACTATTTCTAGTTTGCAATGGAGGGACAGAGCGGAACTTTTGTAATGTTTACTACTTCGAGTAGTAACTGCTAACTACATGCCGAACTACAAAATTAATTGGAATCAAATCTAAAAATGTTACATTTATTTCAAAAAAGGTTTGAAGTATTTACAAACCTCTGTAGTAAACCAGCAAGTAATGTATTACAGCCACTTACTGCAATATTTGCAAACAACTGTAGTAACGTCGAGAGAGACTGGCGCACTGATTTAGTAAATGACTTAGTCAAAATCAGTACAGTCAGATTAGCAGACGAAAAAAATAAACCCAACACACGCCCCGTCGCGTTGAAGGTCACGACACAATTACTCTTTTACACAAGCATACGACGTACATGCTGACTATAGGCGTACAGGAGTGGTACATATGATTATATAAATGCAGTTTATACATTTATTATATACATACAGGAATATTATATTACAAGCTGAAACAGAAAAATGTGATTAACATAAGGCTTGTGGGAATCGAACACGGGTCTCCGACGCGGCAGCACGGCGATATTCCATCCTGCTAAACCAGATTATGCGATTCAGAAATTTGTCGCCTCTAAATGCTAGCACTTAAATTAATTTTCATTAAATCATTCATTGATTGTTCACAGAGATGGCATTTTTCAAATTCTAAGCACCATATATTAAAACGTAATCAAATATCCTAATAACGAGATTTTAAAATAATTTTTTGCACTTAATATGTGGTTTGTTTTTCAATTGTAATTTTTCGTATTATCATACTTTATTGTAATAAGGATCTGAACTGAAGATTTCCAAACTGTAATTAGCAAGTTGAAAATGAAATAAAATTTATATTTTAAAATAAAAATATTCAAAATGAACAATTTTTAAGTTCGAATCATGAAATTAAAATTTTTAATTGTCAGTTGGTTCATTTTAAACGTTGTGTTGTGCCGTTGTGTTGTTCGGCTCACATCGTTCACACTCGGCTGCGCTCGGTCCAACGCTAGGCTCGCTTACTAGTAACTTACTAATATTCCAGAGCAATCTACCGAATTTGTCTTACTCTATAATGCAAGAAATAGGAAGTGTCATGGTACAATTCATATTCCTACAGACAATAGTAGTTCCTCTTACAAATTTAGTCTTTTATGTTATTTTAGATACTTATTACTTCTATTCTTTTAATACAATTTAATAATGTCTCTATATTTTGTTACAGAAAATACTAAGAATTGGTATTATCAACACGAAACTTTCATATGAAAATAGTACAGCTTACTACCACTGTATTAAAATATACAAATTATCGCCTTTGTCCCTCAATTGTAACCTAATTTAGTAACTTTTCCAGTACAAAGTTTCTCCGTGTAGTTGTCGTTAGATACAGAGAACGCGTTTTGGGGAATATACAAATTTCTTCTTGTGATAAAAAACTAGTATTTTTGTTGAGGCACATTCTGAAGCACACAGTCCTGGTAAAAGTCAAGGGTGAACAAAAAAAAAACAGTTATCATATACTAGATAACTAATGTTAAAAAGTGATGAAGACGATATAATTATTATTGTTATTGTTATGTGAACATTTTCTAAACATCTTTAATAAATATTAGGTAGATAACTATTCTTTTTTTTTATTTAGATTTTTTAAGATATCATTTCTTTCACAGATAGCCAATGTAATAATAGTAAAATTATTCTAAATTACTAGAAAATATGAATTTTCAACAAAAAAGTTAATTTTCAACAAAATATTTAGATTTTCAGTTGAAAAAAATTAATTTTTAACAACAAAAAAATGAATTTTCAACTAAAGTTATGAACCTTTAACCAAAAAAATGAACTTTTCAGAAAGTAGTTCCACTTTCAATTAAAATTTTTAACCTAAAAAGATGAATTGTAAACAAGAATATAATAATTAATATTTAGAAAAACAAAATGTTTTAATTAGAAATCAAAAATAACTGCATTCAACCAACAGAAACGAATTTTCAACAAAATGCTTGACTTCTCTACTAAAACAGATTAATTTTTAATTGCAATTTTCACGCATGTATCTCCTCAAAATATTTTAAACATTTTTATATTATTTTACATATATATTATTTTATCTGTATCTCATATGATTTTATTATATGTATCATTATATAGCAACCTAATGTACACATTAATCGATATAAAATATTATTCATAGGCTAAATTTGTAATTGTTCTGGTCGACGCAATTTCAATTTGTAATTAACACAACATTTTATTTTTATTTGCGATGTAACAATTATTTATATCATATATCTATTATTTGTACATATTATATTACTTTTTAGTAATTTTTTCTCATGGGATGGGGGTTATTTAGTGATATATTACCAATTTTTGTAAAGTGAATAATAATAATAATTTTATGGTCTTTATCACTTTTTTATATTAGTCATCTTTTATATTATAACTGTTTGTTTCTTCCATCCTTGACTTTGGCGAGGATTTTGTGCTTTAGAATGTGCCTCAATAAAAAGACTAGTTTTTTGTCACAAAAATGAATTCTTATTTCTCCCAAAACGCGTTCTTTGTATCTAAAGGTATGTTAAGTGTAAAAATAAACAGTTCTAATATTACATAACTGATACTTTTAGAGACACATATCTCCTCAAAATATTTGGAATGATTTTTTTATTATTACATTGGGTATCTGTTTAGGGAATGTTACTTTGAAAAATCTGAATTTAAAAAAAACTAATGAATAGTTATGTTTCTGATGATTATTAAAAATTATTTTGTAAAAATAAATTTCTTTATTTAAAAATGCAACTGAAAATTGCAATTAAATCAAGACCGAGCTTAGTTAATTCATTCCATCTAATATATCTGGCCATCAAGAAATTATTTCATTTTGATGCTTAATTTATTTTAACAACGATAAAGGTAATTAAATATATTTTTCATCATATAAGATGAAAATGTTTGATCACAGAACACTATAAGTTGAAGACGGTTGCCAATAAATTAATAAAATTTGTAGGGCTTATTTTCAAAACTAATATCTCTAAACTGACCAAAGAATTTTTGAAACTATTCATCTCATTTGTTTGGCACTTTATACTTTTTTTTTTAAATGGGTTTGTTATAGAAAAACTTTGTTTATTCACATAATTCAAATTTGATGTAGAAATAAAAAGGAACAATTGATTGATCTTTATTTAAAAATGAAATTGAAAATTCATTTTTTTGGTGTTAAAAATTAATTTTTTCAACTGAAAATCTAAATATTTTGTTGAAAATTCAAATTATTTGTTGAAAATTAACTTTTTTGTTGAAAATTCATATTCTCTGGTAATTTGGAATAATTATACTATTATTGCATTGGCTATCTGTTTAAGAAATGTTATCATAAAAAATTCAAATAAACAAAAAATTGAATAGTTATGTACCTAATATTTATTAAAAATGTTTAGCAAATTTTGTCATAACAATAACAATAGTAATTATATCGTCTTTATCACTTCTTATCATTAGTTATATAGTATATGATAACAGTTTTTTTTGTTCATCCTTGACTTTTACCAGGATTGTGTGCTTCAGAATATGCCTCAACAAAAATACTAGTTTTTTATCACAAGAAGAAATTTTTATATTCCCCAAAACGCGTTCTCTGTATCTAAAGACAACTAGAACGGATTTGGGACGTTTGAGTTTTGCCCCACCTACTATCTGTTTCAAAAATCCTGGCCCCTCTACAAATCATTGCATAACTCAATCAAAAAAATCGCTTAAAAAAAAGGACAAACAACTAGTCAATCATCATTTTATTACGAATAATTACAATATAATTTGATCGCGATGCGTCCATAACTTTCGATGCAAATTTGCAGTGAAGGTGAAAAAACGTGGTTAAAAGCACCTTTTGTAACTTGGTCATATTTCGAACGTTGTATTTCGTCGAAAACTGCATGAATTCTTTTGCAAAAAATCGAGTAGTTACCTTGAAGTTTTATTTATGGGTACGTTTTCGAAAAATTCGAAAATATTTATAACTTTGGTTTCGGCAGTAGATAAAAGCGAAGGATGCTAACTCACCTTCTAATCCAGCTGGAAGGCTCTACTAAAGCTTACAATTTTTCGAAAAAATCAACAAATTCAATGGTAGGTTTTTAAATACAGGTAATTACATAAATAATACGCTATCGCACATTATTTTTTTCTGATTTTTTTTCTACGGTAGTCGACCTCAATTGAAATCGATATGTTGAAGGGGTTACCGTCCACTATTGTCAAAGTCAGTTGACCCACGCGGCACATTCTACCAGATGTACGAAAGTTGAAGAAAAAAAAGGAAACTTTATGAGGGTAGGATCAAGCAGGAAATCGATACCCTAGAACCTGCTGAGAGTCTCATCGACTTCTTTTGTGCCTCCAGTCCCAAAAAAAAAACGGAAAACCATAATGTGCGATAGCGTGTTATTGATGTAATTAACTGTTTTTAAAACCCCACCATTGAATTTGTTGATTTTTTTGGAAAATTTTAAGCCTCAGTAGAGCCTTCCAGCTTGATTAGAAGCTGAGTTAGCATCCTTCGCTTTTATTTAGTGCCGACACCAAAGTTATAAATATTTTCGAATTTTTCGAAAATTTACTCATAAATAAAACTTAAAGGTAACTACACAATTTTTTTCAAAATATTTCATGCATTTTTCCACGAAATAGAACGGTCGAAAGTTGATCAAGTTATAAAAGGTGCTTTTAACCACGTTTTTTCACCTTTACTGCAAATTTGCATCGAAAGTTATGGACATCGTTTTTTTTCCTTTTTTAAGCGATTTTTTTTTGATTGAGTTATTCAATGATTTGTAGAGGGGCCAGGATTTTTGAAACAGATAGTAGGTGGGTGCATTTGAGAATGCCCACATCTAGTTCGGTGCACTTAAGGGGATTTATCAGCGTTATAAAATGGTTGCCGAGTTTCCGGCCGCACGGTTGAATATTTTTGTCTGATGTTTTGCATACCTCATCTAAATATTGGTCTCTTTTAGTGTCAAGTCTCGGTTTTTTGAAAAAATGTTTATATTTGACGTTATAAACAAAAAGAAAAGAACAATAGAAAAAAAATGCAGTGACGCTCAGTACTAGCTGAGTGTGTATTTTCGAGGCCTGAGTCTCGACCCTCGTCTAAGCTACGAGGAAGACGCCCCGTAGCGCGAGTGGAGAATCTCGAGCGCGTCGAATTACCCGAAACCAATGAACCTTTTATTGTCATGAGGTGCAGGCCGGTTCAAAAAACTGAAATTATGAAAGCATCGCGTGATTCAATTTTAATTAGCATAAATAGTTTATTCATATAATTTCAAGAAAGTGAAAAAAAGATTCATGAAAATCGGTTAATATTTGCAGTAATAATAGAAATGTTGAAGTGCAAACGATAGTATGCCTACACCCTTCAATTTTGCCCCAATCCGCAATTATTATTTTTTTAATTGAAGAGCGCTAAACTTCCAAGAGCACCTTAGTCAGAGATTGTTGCATTTTTATTTGTTTATATATTATATTACTCTGTCATTATTTACTCTTCAATAGCGGTTTGCATATGATGAGAATCATCTTAAATCGACGCAAGAGTACTCTCAGAATGCTATTAATTTGATTATTGTCTGTTTTTATTGTTATAAACAAATGACATTAGGAAACAGCCACAGTGTAATTTTTGTTGAAAAAAATTTGTTTTCGGATGAATATGCTTTAAATGATAGTGAGAGTGACTGTTAGTCACAATTTTTATGATACATCAACAATTGTAAATGTTATAAACAATTTTTTGCAAAAATTATGTAGATATTCGGAAAAGTGACATATGTTTGATTATGTGTGTT
>CAKNYM010038582.1:0-11437 GCA_932195095.1 Andricus curvator | reverse complement strand
TGTGACGTTATGAATTTCAAATATCATCCACAATCAAAATTTAGCTTACCAATTTTTGGTTATTAAAAAATACGAAGAAATTAAATCAATTTATAATCCAAGTATTCAAAAATTAAAAAAGTTTAACGACTTGTTCTGCGAGTGATATTCCAATTATTTTAATTTCGAATAGGTCCCTACAATCTCTTTAATTTTGAGGTAAACTTTTAAATTTATTGTAAATTTCAAATCTCTGTCGAAATTAATCCTGTTTCATGGGCGCGATATTCAGAGTTCCAACATTTTTAATTCATCTGTGTAATATCTTTTTTTTTAACGATTTATATATGCGATGTATTATTAATAATACTGTCTTCGTGCTAAAGATTTAAAAAAAAACGTATCAAATATGAATTCGAAAATAAAAATTTACGGCGAGGTTAACCGTAAGATGAGTCTCACTTGTTATCTATCTTCATCTTCTTCGTTTTTATAACATTCGTGCGGGCGTACGAAGTTATGATGATTAGGAAATTCATGAACACATTGAACTGAATTATTATTATTATACCATTAAGTCATATCTCTTTCGGGGTAAGCGTGACGCACTCGGTTCCAACTGGGGATCAGGGAGTTCAAAGGAGAAAAGTGGTGAAGGGAATTGTACAAGGCAGTATAAGGGGGCTGGGGTATAGATTTTTAGATTTATTCAGAATTCCCGTTTTGTTTCTTAGAATACCACGTTCGTTCGGCAACAATACTTCGACTCAGGTCATTGATCAATCTCTCTAGCAAGCACCCCAGGCGAAAAGCTTCACAAAGTCATTATGTAAAGCTCTCTACTCGGGCCCATTAGTGTCCGAGGTCCTAGCATACCACTTCAGCTCCCTTTGCGTCCATGCATTTCCTCATGCAAACTCTTGTGTTCCTATGGCTTTTTATATCTTGTCGAATCAGGGCCTCATTCACACATTCCAACCACTGTTTCCACGGTCTGGCTCTAGGAACGCTACCATTTACCTTACCTCGATATACTTGCTTCGTCAGTCGTTCATCTTTCACACTCTCAACATGCCCAAACCATCTTAACAAATTCCTTTCACTCTTGTCAAACAATGTCTCCTCTGTACCACATTCTTTGAGGATTCTTTGGTTACTGACTTTGTTCATTAGAGTTTTACCGCACACAATGCGCAGGTATTGCATACCAACCGCGATGATTGTACTCTTATCCTTTTCTTTTTATGTTCAGGTCTTGCTACCGTATAGCACAGTGGGTGTAAATATAGAATTATATATCCCCATTTCAGCTTCATCTGATATATTTTCACTTCTGAAAATGGATCCTACCCTGTCGACAACCTTCTTACCCTCGTTTATATGCCTATCTTTATCTACATCTACCTTTCCATCATTAGTAAATAGACAACCAAGATATACGTACTTATCAACTTGTTCTATTCTCTCATCGTTTAGGACAATGCTGCATACTGTTTTCTCACCCTTTCCTTCGAACGCCATAATTTTTGTTTTATTCACGTTAATTTTAAGGCGTATGTTCTTCATGCTAATATTCAGTCTGCTTAACTTTCTTTGCAAGTCTTCGATTGACTTTGCCATAACAACCTTATCATCAGCAAACGCGAACCCATGAACCTTCATTGCTCCGAGATCCACACCTTCTCCGTCGAGGAAGGCCATTCTTAGACATTTGTGCATGAATTACGAATATACCTTTGAAAATTTTTGCGAATATTTTCATGGTCAATTCGGAAAAATGGGTATCAAATTGCCAAAACTAGTAATTATTGGTCATTTTTAGCTGAAAATGTGGTAGGGTGTCAGAGAACATCCACCTTACATTTTCCAGCTTTAAAAGTTAAGTTTATATTAAAAAAATCTGTATGAACATTTATAATTAATCAATGAAATAAAACTTATTTAACATATTATTGTAGTGTTAATTACATCAAGATTTAATTTGATACTATACTAATATTTTAAATTAATCAACTGTTGAATATTAAAAACAATAAAAAAAAAATGAAATTCATGAAAATAATTGAAATCAATTAATATTTAACATGAATGAAACCTTTGATTGAATAAAATTTCTTTCAATATAATATATTTCTTCTTCTTCCTCTTTATTCATAATGTGTCCCCTAAGGGTTTATATGACTTTCGTTTGTTACAAGGCCATCTAAAAAAAAAAAAAATTGATTAGCAGTTCGAACTCGAAAGTTCATTGCCTCACTACCCGATTCGGGTAGTGTTTCTAGGTGGATATTTTACTACCAATGTGGGTCCACCACACCTACGAAGGGCCAACAGCACGCAGTATTCCTGAACGATCACCCATCCAAGTACTAACCGCGCCCAACAATGCTTAACTTCAGTGATCTTACGAGAACTGGTGTTTTCAGCGTGGTATCGCCGACCATCTACAGATTTTATATTATCTTATCCTTGCTATTTACAATTATTTACAACTATTTACATCAATTCTTATATCTAGCTCCTTACTTCTATATTAATATAGTGCAATTTTATTGTCCACATCTATCTCCTATTCTCGCACTACAATATCCCTCTATTATAGGCCTAGTCTCTTCTATATTTTCTTCCATCATTTATTTCATTTTCTCTGATTTCTCCTGCATATCATCGTTTACATAAACTCCCACTATCTTCCACTCCTCTCCTACCATCTTTACCTCTTCTACTATCAAACCTTCCTTTTGTTCTTTCATCTCTTTCTTATCCTTCCCTGTTATAAATTCGTTCCTCACTCCCATCACCATATCTCCCATTGCTCTGCCTTTTTTATTTTTCCTCTTTGCATTTTGAACTTGCTATTCGTAACCTCTTGGTAACCTTCCCCTTACTCTTTCCCATCCATTATCATCTAGCCACGTCTCTATCATCACTACTACATCCCATTGTGTCAGATTTCTCATAAACTCTCTATCCTTTCTCTCCAATCCTGCTATATTCCAGTAGCATATTCTCCCTTCTTCCCTACTTTCGTTTCTCGTCTCTTTTTGTTTTTAACTATTTTTTTCCCTGTCTTTCGTTCCTTTCTTGCCTAGTTTCCCGGCACCCCATTTCTTACTAACTCTTCCCTTTCTTCGCCCCAATTCCACCATACACCTTCTATCTATATTCTGTCATACTTAAACCAAGTTCTTTTTCCCTTACTTCTTTCCTCTTCGGGGAATTTTCCTTAACTTATACTGCATATTCATTTCTATTCATGTCAAATCATCCTCTATTCTGTCCAAACTTCCAAATAACAACCTCTTCTTTGTCATCACTTCGCTCTTATGTTCCAATTTCTTTAGTTTCACTAGTAGCATTTTTTTCATCTTCGCGTTTCCTTTACTGCACTTTGCATTTTCTCTATATCTACTTCAACATTGATCCTTTTTAGCACATCTTCCACTCCTTCTCTTCTAATCTTAGACCTTTTATAAGTATGTTTTTATCTCTTTAATCGCTCTCTTTCCTTTCTAACCTCCTTTCTATTTCACTTAGCCTTTCCCTCTCACTCCCACCCTACCCTTCACCAAACTCCCGGGTTGATTTTCCACCTTCACTATCCTATTTTCCAGCTGTGCTACCTTTTTATTTATTTTATATTATAATTTCTTGTTTTATTTCCTCCCCTCTTTCTTCCTGCCTTTTTTTGTTCATCTGTATTACCTCTATTAGCCTTTCTCGCACTCTATTTTGATCCTTTTCTGGTGGTGTTCTATTCATTTTCGGGTTGTTTAGGGTGTATCCTACTTCCTCTTTCCGCCCTTTCCCTCATCCTATTTATGAACCGTTCGAATGAGCCAAAACTATCTGCCTCAATCTCTCCCTCTCTACTGTTTTCCTATATTGTCCTCTCCTTTTTGTCTCACTTTTCAGCGTGCAGAATACTTCCTCGTCTGAATCCATGAAAACTTTACTTGCGTACTGCGTAGCTACTGTCTTCACGGTGCTACCTCACCCTGCTACCGTACCTTCTTCCGTGCTTCTCTCTCCCTATCCTTTTCTGTTGCCGCTACTCGGCTGCACCTGTGTCCCCACACTGCTCCTCACGCTATACAAACTAACCTCTCAGCCTACCCAAACCAGTCTCAAACTCGCAATAATGGGTTTATATCATATCACATGCGGCAAGTCTCGGCGGCAAGTCACACCTGCGGCATGTCACATCTTCCGCGCGGCATTGTTCACAGTGAAATTGAAATTTTTGCGGCATCTCCCACCAATAGAAAGGGATTTGACCAATATTATTTATGTGGCCAGTGACAGGGGTACCTTCCCGCCCCCAACAAAACATTGTAAAGGGGTAGGGGTTTGACCAACATAATTTTTGTGATCATTCACAGGGGTTCCTTTCCGCCCCCCCCACGAGACGTTCCGAGAGGGTAGGGGTTTGTCCAAGATTATTTCGTGACCAGTCACAGGAGTGCGTTCCCGCCCCCCACGAGACATTGGAAAGGGGTAGGGGTTCGACCAACATAATTTATGTGATCTGTCACAGGGGTCCCTTTCAGCCCCCCCTACGAGACGTTGCGAGAGGGTAGGGGTTTCTCCAACATTATTTCTATGACCATTCATAGAGGTGCGGTGAGAGATGCTGAAAAAATGTCAACTTCACTGTGAGAAATGCCGCTCGGGAGAGAAGCCGCTCGATAGAGATGCCGCAGTTGTGACATTCCGAAGATGAGACATGCCGAAAATGTGTCATGCTGCAGGTGTGACATGCCGCAGAGAGACTTGCCGCATGTGAGATGATATGTCCCAAAAAATATCATACAACTCTTCACTTTAATTGTTTTTAACATACAAACTTTCACTCACAAAACCCTCTAACACACTCCTTCAATCAACTCACCTAAAACTCCACTGCAAATTCACTAAAATTAGCACCACAAAATTACCGCTACCTAACACTTTCATGTCGGAAGTTAGTTAGTTTCAAAACGGGTGGGAAGCCCATTGGAGTTCCTCTGGCGCTCAAGCTATAAAGCCGATTCTGCCACACCATTAACTATTTGCTCTCGGTAATTGACTCGAAACCTCTTGGTGAAGCCTAGTATGTCAATCATTGATCGCGTTGTAATTTCATCAGGTTCCATAAACTGGGCCACTAGGGTTTGCTGTCTGAGCCTAGCTAATGCAGGGCACTGGCACAATAGATGCAGGGATGTTTCATCATCCCTCCCGCATTTCCTGCACTCTGTCGTGCGGTTATACCCCACTTTGTGCATATGATAGTTCAAGTGGTTGTGCCCAGTGACTATCTGAACTACTGTTCTTATGTCTTTCTTGGGTAGACCCATGATTTCCTTGTCTCTGTCCATTCTGTGCGTATATCCCAGGATGGGTTTCGCCTGTTCGCAACCCTGGATTTGCTCCTAGTATTCCCGCGGCTTTGTTCGGATCCAGCTTTTGATGGCCATCTCGATGTAGCAAGATATGAGTCCCAGTATCAGTTCCGTTCCTGTGTATTTTCTTGCTGCACCGCGTTTTGCCAGCTGGTACGCCTTTTCGTTGCCCTTGTTCCCTGTGTGAGCAGGGACCCATATGAGAACCACATTGTTTTTTTCTGCCAGTTGGTTTAATGCCATTTTGCATTCGCAAACCAGTTCTGATGTTATGTCTGGTTTCCATATTGCAGTTAAGGTCGCTTGGCTCTCCGAGCAGATCGTAATCTGCCTGCGAGCAGCGTCTTCTTCTATTAATGTTTCAGCACAGCGGAGGACGGCCAGAACCTCCACCTAAAAGGCAGTGGCATGTCTCCCAAGTGGGATCTCTGTTCCCCTCCTTCTCGTGCTGCCATAGTATGGCCCAAGGACGACCGTCTTCTGCATTTTCCCCGCAAGTGTGTTAGCATTTCGTTGACACACGGGGATTTATACCTCTCTTTCTTTTTCGTTTCTCGATGTCAAGGTGAACTATGTCAGGCCTCGAGTGTGCTACAGCATCAATTGTCGAGAATATGACGTTTCAGTATATACGGGACTTCTTATTTTCGACAATTGACTCTATTTCCTTAGAAGCATTTGGCGGAGTGGTGTCAGGGCTGATGCAGTAAGAGCGACAGAGATAGTAATAAATCACTTTTCTTGCCGCATTGTGCCTTTGGATGCACGTCGTTCCCACATGAGTTTGACAACTAGACAGTATATGTCATACTCTGCAGCTATGATCGGGAATGTCTTGGTTCAAAATTTGGTGACGGTATGCCAAAGTGGAAATGACATCGTCTTGATACGTAAAAATGAAACCCTCCGTACCCGACTTCTATTCAGTTGATTTGAGGAAAGCCAACGTTAGCTCATACGACATCGACTGATCCTTCACATTTCTGTGGCAGATGCCGTGCATCTTCTTGTCGAGAAGCTGTTCGCGGAAGTTATTCTCCTGTGCTTTCTTGATTCGGGCCTGGAGGAGAGAGAATTCGAGATGGATAATGTTTGAAGCTCACCCATGATACTGAAGTCAAGGCCAGGTGTTTTAGCAGCCTTCTCCGCTGCTTTGTACAGAAACGCTCCTTTTTCCCACTTCTTTGTACTTCCTGACCATTTTAGAAAGAGGCTTTCATCCATCTGCGATTATATATGCTGTTCCCAGAATAATCCTGTTGCGAAGATATACGAGATTCAGTATTCCACAACCACCTTGACAGCATGAGATGTAAAGTCGCGAAACAGACGACTTAAGGTGCATGCTTTTGTTCATGTGCATAACCATTTGTGACCCGACATCGAGGTATCCAAGCTTGTCCTTCGTTCATGGAACCACTCCAAATAAATAGAGTACTACCGGGACGGCAAGTATGTTTTTTGCAGATACTTTGTTCCTTGCCGCCAGTTCGGAGGACCATATCTGTCGGATAAAACGTTTGTACCTGCAACGGAGAGCATTTTTCATGGCTGTAACGTTCTGAATGCGACTATGTGGTACGCCCAGGTATGTATAGGTCTCTTGAGCATCAATGTGTCGAATAGCGCTTCTACCAACGAGCTCAGGGTCTGCGGGAATGCCATTAAGTTTCCTTGCTTCAAATTAACCTTGGCGCGTTTTTCTAACGAAAAATTTCATTCCAATCTCCCAAGTGTATTACCCGACAACCCCTAGAGCTAGATCTAGTTGCTCTTCATTTCTAGCATATATCTTGAGATCATCCATGTAAAATACATGAGTGACCTTATGCTTTCGATATCCCGTTCTGCCGCAGAAGTACCCTTGGGAATGGCGAAGTGTGACAGATAGTGATGATAATGTGGAGCAAGAGATGAGAGAGCTCATGGTGTCCCCCTGAAAGACACTTATCTGAAAGGTGATTTTGTTAGTTATCACATGGTGTTTTCCAGATGAGATAGTGAAACTGGTTTTCCAAAGCCGTATCAATCTCTCTATGCACCTCACGATGTGCGGATAAAGCTTTAAGCCTTCCAGCAGACAGATGATGAGTCTATGGCAGGTTGAATCGAAAGCTTTCCGGTAGTCAATCCAGGCCATCGATAGGTAGCGCTGGTAGGATGCTGCGTCTTTGCAGATACATCTATCAATGAGCAGGCTCTCCCGACATCCTGCTACGCCTTTTTTTGGGGCCGCGTTGTTCCTCCATCTCTCGCCACTTAGGTCTGATTGTCCATACAGTCCTATTGTTTATGATAGCTGTAAAGATCTTACACAGCGTGTTCAGAAAAGTTATTGGCATGCAATTTTTAGGTACAGAAAAGTTGCCCGTCTTCGGGAGGAGCTCTGTGCGTCTTTCCATCAGTTACTCTGAAATAGGGTCCTCCGACTTCAAATATTAGGTTAAAATGCTGGCCAGATGATGGTGTGCTAAAGGTAACCTCTCCCACTAGAAGCTCTTGATACCATCCAATCAGTGGCGCATTTAGGTATTTTCCGCCCCTAGGCTAATAGATATGGGCCGCCCTTAGGCTAACAGAAATCAACAACTCGATTTTGAATCCACAGTAAGACATATAGTTATCAAATTTTGCTGCCCTAGGCTGCAGCCTATGTAGCTTATATGGAGAATCCGCAACTGCATCTAGTCCCGCAGCTGAATAGTTCTTCATGCCTCTTAATACTTTTTTCATCTCTTCGGAACTGATAGGTGTTATGATCGCATTGCAAAACTCCTTAAAGCTATTTACGTTCACTGTGTCTCGCAAGAGTCGAGATAGGTAAGAGAAAAAAAGTTAATTTTCTCTGACAATATGCTATCTGCTGGTCAGCAGCTTTGAGTTGTTGAGAGTGTGATGCCGGATTTGTAGTAAGAGCTGGCAGGAACTTCACTGTCATGGGAGGACAGTTCACACGCGAACTACGAGTCCATTATCACACTCTCCTGAATGCGGTACGCATACTGTCTTTCACAGCCTATCTTTGTGCTGAGATTGATGCATGCGCCTTTTGGTAGCATAGTCAGCTTTGGTTTTGTTTCACGGTTTTCAGCCGCCAAAGTTTTCGCTGCATCATACACACCAGAATTGATGATCCAGAGATCCGACTCTTCGGAAAAGTCCCTACGAAGTGTATCATCTGGATGTTGATGTTTCTCCTGGTCGCATCATTTGGATGTTGATATTTCTCCTGGTCGCATCATTTGGATGTTGATGTTTCTCCTGGTCCTAAAGCATGACTCTTTCTCTACTGGATGTTTTTTGCCTGTGGTTGATCATAGTGGCTCCTCTTTTTCTTTACTGCCGGCTTCTTATAGCTGCTGTAGAATAGGCGCTCCGCGTACATAACTTCTTTTCCGGAAGTCGTGTGTACAATTTCACAGCAGTTTCTGCAAAAAGTGCGAGAGTTCTGGGTGTTTTTCGCACCACAAAGCATGCAGCCGCGCCATATAACTTTTTCTCGCAGGGGCCATACTGGTATCGTTGCACTCTAGCAGGTTGTCCCTCAGTCGATCCGCCCACTTAAAAGTATTTAGATGTTACCCGCTTATCGCATTGATTCCACTTAATTGGCTCCCTCAAATTTGGGACAGTCGGCATTGTTGTCCGACCCATTGTCGGGAGCCCTGCGCGTTCGATTGTTTTGAACCGCATTTACAACTATGTTTCATTTTATCATTGTTGTTCCCACAAGCCGCTCAATTCCCACATATCTCTGGATGCGAGTGTCATACTCTAGTTTCGGAGACCGCACGGTATCCCAGAGGCACCGGTTGAGACACCACTCCATGGTATCATCCAGCCTTCGGCATGGTTGCTTTCTCCTTGCCTTAGGGGTTATTCCTTCGGGACAATCCCTGGACCATTTACAGAAAAACGCCAATCCACAAAATTCTGAAAAAAATCTGTGTCGTTTTGAGTTGCAACAAAAATTAGTTTTGCAGGCTCATTTTGAGAATCTAGGAAAAATTCATCATTGTGAGACTATTTCTTTCTCATTTCGAGTAACGCTGTGTGTCAAGATGATTTTCTTTTTTGTTTTTGTACGAAATAAATAAGAATGAGCGGGTCAGTTATCATAATAATCCCTGATTTTTAATATATTTTCATTTCACAGCGCGTATTAATCACATACAATGAAATTTGTACGAGCAACTGCTATCCAAAAATGACACTGGCTCCCAGTAGAACCTCGGTAAATGACACCTAAGGCCACGTCTCACGACCGTGAGATGGGTGGCCACAGGGCACGATGTAATTAGTACGACATCCCGGCGAAACGAACCAAGGATGACAGCTTTCTGCATCCATCTCGCAAGTGTCTTGGCATATTTTTGGCACACGGGTAAGGCTCCAAGGTTACAAACCGTCTCTTTGGCAGTGATGGTGTAGTCGGCCGGAGTCAATAATTCGATCACGAATATAGTTCATTTGTCGAAGTCTTGGAGAACGATTTCAGGCCTCGAGTGTACAAAGGAGACTGCTGTCCGAAAATTGTAGTTCCAGAAAATTTTGCACTTCTCGTTTTGGACAATTGGCTCCATCTCCCTCGGAGCTTTCGACAGGGCAGGGTCGTGGCCAACACCGTAAGAGCGGCAAAGATGGTAATAAAGAACTTTTAGGGCTGCATTATGTCTGTACAGATACGTCGTTCCCGCTGGGAACTTCTTGACATAAAATGCGGTCACGGTACACTAAGGTGGATATGACAACGTCCTGGCATGGGAAAATGAAAATCTCTGTACGTGATTCAAGTCCTGGTGATCTGAGGAACGCAAAAGTTTGCTCCTTTCACAAGGACTGTTTTTCTACATTTCTGTGAAAGTTTCCGTGTATTTTCATATTGAGTAGCTGTTGGCGAAATTTTACAAACACTGCTTTATTTATTTCGGCTTTTAGAAGTGAAGCATCAAGATGAAGTTATGCACTTTCCTTACTTCTGATGTTAAAATTCAGGCCAAGTGTCTCGGCCGCCTGCTCCGCAGCTTTGTAAAGGAACGCTCCTTTGCAAATCATGTCGCGTTTCCTAACCACTCTTAGGAAAGGATCTCTGCCTTTTGCAACGATGTAAGCTGTACTTAGAACAATTTTTTTATAAATACATTAAAGATTCAGAAGTCCGCGTACGCCTTGACGGCGTGAGATGTATAATCGCGGAACGGACAAATTGATATGCAACCTCTTATGCATATGTATGATCTTACGTGTGGCGATATCAGGTAATGATAGAGCAGCAGGGGGGGGGGGGGGGTAATATTCAAAGATACTTCAAGGTGGTTGAAAACTCGAAAATTAAACTGATGACGTTTCCCTTGACGCGTTATTTTCAAAGATTCCTAAATGAATTTAAATTCATGGATTTTTTCCCTGAAACTTATAATATTGCAGTTTAATTATTATAATTATTTTAATTTTAATATTTCAAGCAGGAGAAAATGTAATATATATATATATATATGGGGCATAATTTCTGAAGTGTACCCACCTCGAAAACGAAAGTTGTCTGATCAGGCTAAAAATTGGCCCAATTGTAGTCCTACTAGATAGTACTCCTCACACCAAAAATTAATTCATTTTGATAATTATTTATCAAAGTGGAGGGGGTACAATTTTGTGTTTTTTAAGAAAAGCTTTACTTTCAAACGTTTGTAACTTTTGTCCTATTGCCTTAAACAATATTTCACTTGAAATGTTTTCGATAGAATTTTTCATAAAATTTCTGGTGGTAATAACGATTTTTGAAAAAAATCAAAATTTGACCCAAATTTTTGAAAATCAAAAATAAATTTGACTTTTTTTTAAACTTGGGCACCTTTTTTTTTCTTCAAAATAATTTTAAACGAAAGCTGAGATTTTTTCCTATAAGACCTCCAATTTTAAGAGTGGCAAATTAATTTGTCTTTGAGTAATAGAACGATACGTAAACAAGATGCCGTGATAGGGCGGGTGGCGCGCGATTTTCCCTAGTGCGCTCACGCCGAGGTTCGTTGTGCAACGCTTTAGTGCCAGTTTTTTAAGTTAAGTAATATTACATG
>CAKNYM010038581.1:0-16920 GCA_932195095.1 Andricus curvator | reverse complement strand
ATATGCTGTTGAATTTTTTCCTATCTACTGTAGGGCGGTTTCCCCTATTAATTAAAAAAACTAAATAACGAGTACCGTAGGTTCGAAGTTAAAGAAGCGCGCCGAAATACAAAATTCTACTCTTTCCGTGCTCTGCATCTATATTTAAAAGCTCATTTTGGGCGGAGTTTATCCCTACTTTTAGAGTTTAGCCAATGGGAATGCTGATGTCACTCAATTTTAGAGCCAAATAACCAATCATAAATGAGGTCACTTTACTCCTCCTACAATTTTAGGCAATTAAAGTGAGTAACAGTTCAAGGACTTGGGTCCAAAGTTCGACTTTTCGACAGGATAACCGTCAATCACTTTGAGTGACGGGTTCCTGTTTGAAAGTCCAAAAATCGGGTTTTATGGCGTCTAGCTGGCGCCATGGCCCATTAATGATACTAAAAATAGCTCAAGGTCTCAAGTTCCTAACCTCTAAATTCATCTTGGGTACCAATCTGCGCAGTAAGTTTGACGAGTGTATAACCCAGAGGAAATACGATACGATACTTAAACATAAACATTCTAAAACGCAATTAGTCTATAGTTTCATAGATATTAATGTACAATTATAATTACTTTTTACATATACAAATTTATGCCCTTTCGTAAATTGAATCAGGATTATTCTTTTTTCGAATGAAGAGAAAGAGAAAGTATGTTGGGGAATTCATATAATTATTGCAAAATATATTAAAGCTTCTTTTTCATAGACTAAAATTATTAAATATAGAAATTGTTAAAGTAAATCAATAATTCCTCTTTTTGAATCTTTTCTATACTAGTAATGGTAAGAAAGATTTCTTCTCTATCGAATTGGCTATGAAATAAAAATGATTTTATCGACGGCAATACGCATGCCGTCACATTTTCAGTAAAGCAACACAACAAAACATCAATTATGTGAGGTTATGTTGCAAAAGCTGACAAATACGTCGACATTTTGCTTTTACGCTTTACGCCCGACAGATCGGCGCGGATTTTAAATCTTGAAAACTCCAATTTTATATGAAGTACGCTAATTAAATTTTTAATCGAGTAATTGTGCAAAATGCATTGTTATCCTTATAACAATTATCATTAGTGTGTTTAACAAGAAATGTTTTAAATTATTTTCTATAATTTTTAAAAATAGTGTGAAAGATTGTAAAGAAAATTTTTGCAATTTTGCCATATTACATAATTTTAGAAAAATGTGAGTAAGTTGAAGAGATATTCAGAAATTTTGAAACGATTCGAAAATAATTAAAACTTGTACAGAATTTTAAAGAATTTTATAACGTTTTACGAAAATGAAAAAAGCTTTTTTAGGTTCTCACGAAAAATTAATTTTATGAGATTATTGGAAAAGTTTTCAAAAATTATCAAAGAAGAATATGAAAGATTTTAAGGCATTTTTTTTTAATTTTGCAGAATTTAAAAAAAAAATCAGGAAAAATTTGAATCGTGTTTAAAGATTACAAGGTTTGGAAGGTCTGACAAGACTAAAAAACATTTTTTCAATATTTATGTGAAAATTTTATTTTGAAGAATGAAATTTAAGAGAAAATTAAGAAAGATTTTTAAACATATCAAACGATTTCCTAAAATTTCGAAAAAGAGTGTAGAAGATTTTAATGTAAAATGTTTCAATTTGTTAAGATTGGAAAATAAGAAATAAATCAAATAAATTCAAGAAATATTTTGTTGAATTGAAGAGATTCAGAAAAATTTAGGGGATTATAAGGAAATTTTTGGATATTCTGAATTATTTTTCAACATTTTGAGAAAAATTCCAGTCAGTTAAAAATATGTTGAGGAATTTGAAACGTTTCAAATAGATTTTTAATATTCAAAAACTTTGAAACATTTCCAAATATTTATTAAATATTTCTTGATTTCTTTCAAACTTCTAAAAGCCGTAAACATCTTTGAAAAGGACTCAAAATTTTCCTGATATTTTGTAAAATCCGATAAAATGAAAATTTCTTTAAAACTTTTAGATTCTCTCTTGACATAACTGAAATATTCAAAAAACTTTTTATTTAATTTGATTAAGAAGCTTATAAAAATTATATTTATATACATTTACAAAAAAACTGATAATACTTATTTTCTTGTTCTCAATTCTCAGAATTGAATTTCAACTTGACTTTAAGTGTTCGAAAACTTTTAACAAATAAACAGTTATTTGAAATGTGTATGTTATATTATTATTAATATTATTTTGTATTCTTTATGGTATTGAAAAAAGATTTAAATTGGTAAATTTCAATTAGTATGATTAAAAAAATAGATTGTAAAAGAATTCAGTGTTACATCAAAATATTGTTTTATTATTTCTAGGCAATACTTCAAATTTAAAAAATTAAAAAAATTCATTATGATCATTTGCATGAAAATGATGAATTAATAAGTTGTATGCCCCTAATTGGAGCCTCATGTGTTCCTGTATGTGACATTCAACCCAAAACCTCAGATTTTTTCTTTCTCGACGTAGGTACTCACGGGCCGATTGCAAATACGGTAAAGCTATCAAACAGGTAAGCTGCTTACGGTAGAGGTTATGTTTTGGTATTGGGGCCTTTGTTAACATGAAGATTTTGAATTTGAAATTTTACATAATCTCAAACAAATTATCGTTAGATTTTGAAATACTATTTACTTCATCATTTACTTCAAAATCAGACGTGACTATAAAAACATTGATCCTCTTTCTGAACATAAATCCAAGAACAAATAGTCTTATTATTTCTTGTTAAACACACTAATGGTAATTGTTATAAGGATAACAATGCATTTTGCACAATTACTCGATTTAAAATTTAATTAGCGTACTTCATATAAAATTGGAGTTTTCAAGATTTAAAATCCGCGCCGATCTGTTGGGCGTAAAGCGTAAAAGCAAAATGTCGACGTATTTGTCACGAGCGTCTCATTGCACACAGGATGCCGTGCGAAGGATCCATCCAGTCGACCCCAATGCGCACGCGCTCTGCAGCCATAGAGCGTGCTGGACCACGCGTTATTTTCAAATTTGTCAGACTGCTCCTTGCCCCTTATGATAGGCAACTTAGCAAAATTTTATTCATATAATACATACATTGATTAGCAGTTCGAACTCGAAAGTTTATTGCCTCACTACCCGATTCGGGTAGTGTTTCTAGGTGGATATTTACTACCAATGTGGGCCCACCACAACCACGACGGGCCAACAGCACGCAGTATTCCTGAACGGTCACCCATCCAAGTACTAACCGCGCCCAACAATGCTTAACTTCAGTGATCTTACGAGAACTGGTGTTTTCAGCGTGGTATCGCCGTTTTATATAATAGCAAACTCAAATACCCGACAGCTGTTATGTACTATGATTGATCTCATGTTGAAGAAATATTTATATTTTAATTTATAAAAATAAAAAAAGAACTTTATCATTCGCACGCGCTCTGCAGCCGTAGACCGCGCTGGACCGCACGTTATTTTCAAATTTGTCAGACATCATCATCCCTTTCTACTTTATATGTTATAGTGGTGGTGAGGGCAAATGAGAGTGAATGCTACAAATAGGGCATACCATTTCAGAATTAAGGCCATTTGCTAATGAACTGGCAAGTAGGTATGAAGTTTCCAGTCTTTAAGTGTTTCATTAATACTGTGCTATGGAAGTGTGTGAAATATGTTTTCAAGATTCTTATTCGAATATACATTTATAATATATTATGCATTGTGCCTTTATAGATGCAATGCATCAGCCTACCACTCAGACAATAAACTTTCGGCTGGGAAAGTTTGAAACTGTATTGTCCTATATTATTGAATTTCTCGTTGTTCTTGAATCACTTGTTAAGTTAAATTTGGTTTTTCGATATTTTTTCTAATTTTTTAAACATATTACATAAACCGTATACTATACATTCATGAGTATATTCAAATGTACTTTTTCATATCATGGGGGAATTCAAATCAAAAAGACGGCAAATTATAATTTGAAGAGAAAAATAATTTTTCCTAGGTTTCTCGAGAAAGTTCAAAAAGATTTTTCAAGATTTCATGTATGTCGAAAAAGTATCTAGAAAATTTCTAAACAATTTTTTTTCTCATTTTACTGGATTTTACATAATTTTAGGAATAATTTGAGTCAGTTCGAAAGATATTTGGAGGGATGATGCTCCAGCATATTACAATGCTGGGATATCCGTAATGAATATTCCAAAACACCATTTACATTGCACTTGGCATGTTGACAAAAATTGGACTAAAAATATTCATTTAAAAGTTACAAATAAAAATATAACGGAAGAAATTTATCACAAGTGTAAGACACTCTTAGAAGAAACTGATACAAAAATTCTTTGACGACATAGCATCGCATGAATCGGAGGAGAACCAAGCCTTAATTTGTAAAAAATTAGAGCGCATAATTACTAAAGTGTCGGTGAACGAGGTCCCATCATTATTGCCAGCGAAGACAGCAAACAACACTGATTCCCCACCACCGAATTCACCACACAATAAAAAAATTCAACCGCAATGCTCATTCCGTCCAATCCGAAAAATTAGACAAAAAAATCAAGCCAAGACACTAAAATCAAAGTCAACTAATGTACAGAAAGCCACTCTCCGAGAATGTATGACTAATATCAAATTAAACAGTGTCCTGCTCAGAAATAATTAATTATTATTCAAACACAGACAATCTTCTGATTATTAAATTGTAAAATTATAAACATATCGATAAAAATGTATTATGTATAGAAATAAAAAATGATCTCAGCAAAAAGACATTATATTAATTCTGTGGGTTTTATTTATTTATTATTTATTTTATATAATTATAATTATATAATTTTGTATTTTTATAAATTTAAATATAAATATTTCTTCAACATGAGATCAGTCATACGACATAACAGCTGTCGGGTATTTGAGGTTGCTATTATAAGAATAAAATTTTGCTAAGTTGCCTATCATAAGGGGCAAGGAGCAGTCTGACAAATTTGAAAATAACGCGCGGTCCAGCACGCTCTACGGCTGCAGAGCGCGTGCGCATTGGGGTCGACTGATTGATGTTTTGTTGTGTCGCTTTGCTGAAAAGTAATTGCAACGCTATAAGAGTTGAAATTATAGAGAATTACTAATGATTTGAATTTCAAAATTCATCTCAGTGAAAGGATTAGCCTTCGTGTATATACTGATATGACTAATTACAATATGGGGTCGTGCATAAATTACGTAACGCAATTTTCCGACAAATTTGACCCCCCCCCCCCCCTATGTAATGCTTTTTCCGACTTTTTTCTGTATTTTTTCACTATTATGTAACACTAAGTTAGACCCCCCCCCCCAAAAGTCTTACGTAAATTATGCACGACCCCTATATCTAAAATTCGAGTATAAATTCAGATTTAAAATCTATCTCAATTATCTTGCCTTAAACTGTTCAGGGCTACAAATATAATAAAATAATCTTTCAATTCAGGCTCAACTAACAGTTATACAAGTAGTACTTATACTCAATGAAATATAATATATTTTTGTCAATTAATTTACACATTTGGAGTTTTTAAGATTTAAAATTCGCGCGCTGATCTGTCGGGCGAAAGCGTAAAAGCAAAATGGTTCTCTAGCCTATCATCGGATTTGGCAGTCTCACAACTCTTGCAGCATATACTTCACATTATCTGACGGCAAAGTGTGATATTTCCCAAAAATGTGCCATTTGCTTCAAAATAAAGCAAACAATATTATCTTTATACCGTAATTGCCATCGTAGGGCTGTCAATCAACTTATTTATAATCTAGCGACATTTTCTCCATAGCGTCAGTATGTAACAGTTGGTACCTATACAATGCGCTGGCGAAAAACGCTATTACGCTCCCAAATCGTCTCCATGTAGCTAGTGTGCATCCCTGGCGGACCGAACAAACGGAACGGATACGCTACAGCCACGAAGGAATAGTAAGGAGTAGTATCCCTGTAAGTGGGGAGTGGGACCAGCGACGTACAAGAATTCGTTAATGCTTGCCACGAATGAAAACTCGTATGCACGGTCGTGCACATGCGCACTGGCGGTTGCCATGCCAACGATGTCAACACGTGTTTGAAGTTTCGAACTTGTGTTTTGTTTTGAACATTTCTGTGCTGCCGGTTTAGTAAAATAAAATTGTGAATGTGAATGTTTCAATAAAATTTAAAGAGTACATATTTAAATTTTAAGGAGTGCATGAAGCTTGCAGAGTAAGTATGTATTTGTACTAGCTGAACATACCAGTCCAGACCCCTTACTTACGTAATCCATAAATGATTATAATAATGTTACTGTAGTACTTACACTTTCTAGATCCTTTTCGTATTTTTGATGCCATTTTCCTTCTCGATTTTAATTCAGGAACGTGATATATACCCAAAAAAATAAAAACACAAACGAACATAACCTACATATGCATCGAGATGTCAAAATATAATGTAGGAGAGTGGGTATAACACGTGACTGCGAAAACAGCTCTGCGCATGTGCACGACCGTGCATACGAGTTTTCATTCGTGGCAAGCATTAACGAATTCTTGGACCTCGCTTGTCCCACCTCTGCTCACCAAACACATAGGGTGATACCACTCCTTACTATTCCTTCGTGGCTACAGCAAAGGTCGGCAGCGAGGGGAAATTTCTCAAGTCCAGCAGTGGGACTCCGATACCATGTCGAAAGTCGAAAATCGAACGAACCTCTTTTTCTAACGTGTGAAGATAGAAAGAGAGATCCGTTCGACTTTCGACTGTGAAACAGCATCGGAGTCCCACTGCTGCTCTTTTAGCACGTGTGGACCGCTCGCTGCGTCTCTCCCACCAAGAGTCTCTACTCCACTCTAAGAGTTCGGGGTAGTGATGGGCGCTGCTCGGTATTTCACAGTCATGACCAATCCTGACCGGTCATGACGGTAAATGTTCGTAAAACGCGGTCAGACCAAAATATTTCCACCAGAAAAGGTTTTTTTATAGAGAAAAGTGGTTTAGTTGTTAGGACATACCCTATACTAAACTCGCACAAGAAGTTTTTCGGTTCTAAATGTTCCAGTTATTCTCAAAGTAATAAAAATTCCAAAAAGCTGAGCATAGCAGACGACACTTTTGACAGTTTCGCGCGAGTTTCGAGGAGAATTTGAAAATGACACTTTACAAATTACATTGAAAATTTGTTGCATTTACTAAGTAATATTTTTAAAATAATATTTAGTAGTATGCTAAGTTATTTTTAATATCATTTCAACGAATATGTCACTTAAACATTAAGTTAAGTACTGTGTATCGCATAGGTTATATTCCCTAAATAAAAATACTGTTTTTTTGTCTTTAAATAAAATAACATTGATATCTAATTATTATGAATGTAGATTTATGAGTAATTTGTGTAAATAATTTATTATTATTTATATGTGACGAAATTCCATGAGGCAATTATTATAATTAAAAATGGGAACAATGACAATACAAGTAATAAAAAATAATACATTATTTACAAAAATTACTCATAAATCTAAATTCATAATAATTAGATATCAATTTTATGTTATTTAAAGACAAAAAAACAGTATTTTCATTTAGGGAATATAACCTATACGATACACAGTACTTAACTTAATATTTAAGTGTCATATTCATTGAAATGTTATTTAAAATAACTTAGCATACTACTAAATATTATTTTAAAAATATTACTTAATAAATGCAACAGATTTTCAATGTAATTTGTCGATTTGTAAAGTGTCATTTTCAAATTCCCCTCGAAACTCGCGTGAAACTGTCAAAAGTGTCGTCCGCTATGCTCAGCTTTTTCGCATTTTTATAACTTTGAGAATAACTGGAACATTTAGAACCGAAAAACTTTTTGTACAAGTTTAGCATAGGGTATTTCCTAACAACTAAACCACTTTTTTATATAAAAAAATATTTCCTGTTGGCGATATTTGGGTCTGACTGCGTTTTACCAACTTTTACCGTCATGACCGGACATTACCGGTCAGGTCAGGTATTACCACAGTCAGCCCGAGCAGTGCCCATCACTAGTTCGGGGTGGTGGTAAATTCTATTCTATTACGTCACAATTTACCACCACCCCGAACTCTTAGAGTGGAGTAGAGACTCTTGGTGGGAGAGACGCAGCGAGCGGTCCACACGTGCTAAAAGAGCTGGGGTGCTATTCTTGAGTTCACTCGACCTTTTTTCGCATGCGAAAATTTTCGAGCGGTAGTTTCGTATACGAAAAATTGTCGAGTGCGGTTGGTATTCTTGAACGCCACTCGAAGTTCTTTGGAAGGCGAAGTCGTGTGCGAAGTGTAGTGCGACGTTGCCGATATGTCAAAGTAGTGAATCGGCCAATCAAATGCTGAGTAGAGAAGTAAGCGTGAAACATAATTATATCATTTTGCCGCGCATTCTAAAGTTCAAGGCATTTAAACATTTGCAGTTTTTGGCGAAAGTATCAGATAGGAATTCCTTCCGAACCAATCCGAATCATTCCAAATCTGTATCCGAACCAATCTGAGTTAATTCGAACCAAGCCGAAAAAATGTCTACATTTCGTTCGATCCAAATCGGTCAAAAATTAATCCGACTCAATCCGAATAAATCCGAACCAAATTTTCAATCCGAATGAATCCGAACTCGGATTGACCTAAAACGATTATCTATCCGAATGATTCCAATTCAATCCGAACTCGGATTCATTCGGATTGGAAATTCAGTGGATATAAACTCGAGTGCGGATTGATTCGGATTCATTTGGATTGAAACTTTAGTTCGTTTTGGAGTTCGAATTGAACCGAATTGAGTCGGATTAATTTTTAAACGATTTGAATCGAACGAAATGTAGAAATTTTTTCGGATTGGTTCGAATACAAATTCCGGAATGATTCGAATTCTTGAGTTCACTCGACGGTTTTTCGTATACGAAAATAGTCGAGTAGTATGAAATCGGTATTCTCGAGTCGTTCGTTCGGTTTCGTATACGAAAATTTTCGAATACTTTGCAACGAGTGGGTTAGAGGCATTCGAAACTGAAAGTCGTATGTGAAAGTAGTAAAATCTGTGAAAGTGGGAAACATCATGGTGGCAGGTGGAGAAAGATATGAGGAATAACATAACCTAATAAAACTTATAGCATTCTGCTGTTATGTAATCATGACGTTACGAGACATAATTAACGTAAACGTTATTGAGCTGTTAGATGATGCAGCAAGACATGCATATAATAGAATGGGAATTCATACGTGATGATCCTTTTGAGTTACCTGTATAAATATTTGTAAAAAATTGATAAATATGTCATTTCCTGGCAAAAGTATCGGATAGGAATTCCTTCTGAACCAATCCGAATCATTCCGGAATTTGTATTCGAAACAATCCGAAAAAATTTCTACATTTCGTTGGACTCAAATCGTTTAAAAATTAATCCGACTCAATTCGGTTCAATCCGAACTCCAAAACGAACTAAAGTTTCAATCCAAATGATTCCGAATCAATCCGCACTCGGATTTATATCCACTGAATTTCCAATCCGAATTAATTCGAGTTCGGATTGAATTGGATTCATTCGGATAGATAATCGTTTCAGGTCAATCCGAGTTCAGATTCATTCGGATTGAAAATTTGGTTCGGATTGAGTCGGATTAATTTTCGACCGATTTGGATCGAACGAAATGTAGAAATTTTTTCGGCTTGGTTCGAATTAACTCAGATTGGTTCGGATACAGATTCTGGAATGATTCGGATGACTTCGGATTGGTTCGAAAGGAATTCCTATCTGATACTTTCGCCAGGGTGAAAACACAAGCTGCTCATTTCACATGTGCGATCATCACTACAAATAACTGCAAATGTTTAAATGCCTTGAACTTTAGAATGCGCGGCAAAATCATATAATTATGTTTCACGCTTACTTCTCTACTCAGCATTTGATTGGCCGATTCACTACTTTGACATATCGGCAACGTCGCACTACACTTCGCATACGACATCGCCTTCGAAAAAACTTCGAGTGGCGTTCAAGAATACCAACCGCACTCGACAATTTTTCGTATACGAAACTACCGCTCGAAAATTTTCGCATGCGAAAAAAAGTCGAGTGAACTCAAGAATAGCACCCCTGGGGTGCTATTCTTGAGTTCACTCGACGGTTTTTCGTTTACGAAAATAGTCGAGTAGTATGAAATCGGTATTCTCGAGTCGTTCGTTCGGTTTCGTATACGAAAATTTTCGAATACTTTGCAACGAGTAGGTTAGAGGCATTCGAAACTGAAAGTCGTATGCGAAAGTAGTAAAATCTGTGAAAGTGGGAAGCATCCCAGATAAAATTTTTAGCACAGGATGCGCGCACTGTGGAGGCATGTGTGCGGATTAATCCGCACGACGTCCGTTCAGATCTCCACACAGATGTGTCATCCATGGAGGCGCATATGCGACGCATTCCATGCGAGGCACTCGCGTGCGTACATAAAGTAGACACTTAGAGCGCATGGATTGAGTATCTTAAAATTATTTATTTATAATAAATGAAATAGCTAAAAAAGTTTCATTAAAAAATTCTATTGGAATGAATACAAAGTACTCTTCGAGTAATATAAAACAACGTCGAACGATATTTAATACTTATTTAGGTAGATGGTTGTTGAAACATTTCTTAACGTCACTAATGAAATGTTTTGTTAAAATGTAATTAATATAACATGTACTTAACATATATATCTTGTACTAGAAACTGAAATTTTTTTAAATAATATAAATAACGTCGAATTACAAAGCCTTTTGAAACCGCAACACTCTTTAAATAATATAAATAACGTCGAATTATGTCTTTCGAAACCGCAAAACTCTTTAAATAATATAAATAACGTCAACTTATGTCTTTTGAAACCGCAACACTCTTTAAATAATATAAATATCGTCGAATTATGTCTGTCGAAACCGCAAAACTCTTCAAATAATATAACTAACGTCGACTTATAATGTCGCTCGAACCCGCAAAACTCTTTACATAATATAAATAACGTCGACTTATGTCAGTTCTGCATTAATAATAATTAGCGCAGCCAAGTCGTAATTCTAGAATACTTACGGTTGAAAATAAAAACACAGGCGAAGAATCGTCCACGAATTAATCCTTACACAAGTTTCACACAAACTGCACACGAACTGGGGCTCTATTCTCGAGTTTTTTTCGTATACGAATCTTGCGACTTTCGAATGACTTCCAATGAACCCTATTCTCGAACACTCACTGGCGGTTCGTATGCGGAAAGTTACGTATGAAATGCAACGAGTGGGTATATGCCACTCGAAACTTATATTCGTATACGAATTAAGAGTTTGATCATGCGCAGTGATTAAATTGTATGATTTGTGAGGCGTGCATTATAAAAAGTGACAGGATCGAGAGTGATAAAAACAAATTTTTTTTACAAATTTAATACAGTAAGTGGATTATGTATTGTTTAATTGGTTTGAAAACTTGGGAATATTTTACCTATTTTTGAGACACATATACTAATTTGTATTGAAATTCTTTGAAAATTTGTTTCGTTTTGAGGTTAAAAAATAATTAATTATAAATTGTAGGTACATTTCATTATAAATCTTATGATAATTTTGAAATAAAAGTTCTAATTCGGCAAAATTTGCCAGAAACGTTTGCACTACCTAATTTATAATAATACAATCATAATTTTATGTTGTGATCCTACTTTTATAACATCGCGTTAATCAAATTCCCACTTGTCTGCTGAAACTCTGAAAGTACTAATTATTCTCTACATTATAAATAAATTGTGTTGTAATAATTTTTGTTTATATTTCTTCCCAATTCAACTAACAGCGAAAGCATTCAATTTTTAAATCATCCACATGTTTCGCGCAATTTCACACATGACTCTACAAATAATTTCATTGGCTCAAATTGTTTGTCACTAGTAAAGCACTAGAATTTTGATGTGAGTTAAACGTGGCAACGCTGTTCAGTATATTCGTATACGAATAACTCGAATCGCAAATTCGAAGAGTGCTCGAGAATACGACTTTCTTCTCGTATACGTAAGTTACCATTCGAAACTTTACGTATACGGAAAGTTTCGAACGAACTCGAGAATAGAGCCCCTGCACTGAACCGGCATCAACCGGCATAGAAAAGAACCGACGCCATTACTGGAGCGGGTGTGGTGATTTTCACCAAACCTAACCTTCCAGCATAGTGAGGGTTAGAGCGCAAATGTCACTAGGCTAGTTCCTCTCTATGTGACTCGTTAAAAGGGCCGTCACATGTGGGCAGAAAACGTCGGCGTAAAGCAGCAACTCATGAGACTGAAAGAGACGGACGGATCTAATTGTCTCTTTCACTCTCATGAGTTTCGATTTTACGCGTTTTTTGCGCACATGGGACGGCACGTCCAGTCTTATGGAGTTCCGTTCTATGGCAGCAGAAAATGCAAGACACAAAGCAGAAAATCGTAAGAGTGAAAGAGACATATAGATTCACTATCTCTTTCACTTTTATGATATTCTGCTTTGCGTTTTCTGTTGCGCTATATAGTACGGCACCCCCAGTGAAAGGCAACTTTATAGCTTTTGTAACCATTAAGTAATAAACTTTGTTAATTGTTCAAAAGTGCATTAAGCTGATTTACTGCATTTCAATTGACGTCGATTGAAACAGACATTGAACGTCTCACGAATATCCCTGAAAATTTTAAGCTTTTGTGCCCTCAGTGGGTACGCGTGTTACCCGCATGTATGAACCGCATAATTTCATCACAAGGTGATTGTAAATATGCTCGCATTGTGTCACACCTTGTGTACGCACTTAAGTTGGAATCACAAAATGCTGGCAAGTATGATGCATTTTGGCATGCATGTCATGCGTGCATCGGCGTGCGCGTAACATGCGCGCACGAATTGTTATCTGGGATCATGGTAGCAGGTGGAGAAAGATATAAGGAATAACATAACCTAATGTCCTGACCATAACCTGCTGTCATATAATCATGACCACCCTATCCTACTCCCCGTCAGTGCTCCCAACGCGGGCACCTTGCACTACTGCGCATGCGATGCATAAGGCGCTTCATTGGCTGCCGTTCGCGCGCTTATTTGAAATGTTAAAAAATACAATTTTTATATATTTATTATTAATCATCAAAAATAATTTTTTTAACATGTTCAAGTGGTACGTGGATGGGTTTTAATATATTCTGAGCATAAGGTTGTAAAAAATAAAAAAGATTACATTAAATAACATGATATTTTTTATTTTCGGAAAATAGTCCAACATTTTTTTGACGAAACTTTCACACTGTAAGTACTACCTGTCAAAACCGACATTAAAGCAACCCTCCACGTGTAACCTCACTTTCGATGAAATCGAAGCAGGGATAAATCGCGACACATTCCAGCTTTAGAATTTTTTCTGATGAATTCCGTCTGTTGGATGTTGATATTTTTCTACTTTATTTTTTATTTTACGAGTTAAGGTATACATAATCACAGTGCATAATATAAATAAAAAGAGAACAAAAGTATCAAATATTGTTATCATAAATTAGACCTTCTTTTCATGTAATTTATATATGTTTAATTCATAACTAGAGAAACAGATGTTTATATCCAGTTACAATTTTATAAATGTGAATATAATAGAACAAGTTCATGAATTATAATATTAAATTTGAATTTAAATGAGATAATTGGGTGAAAGGCGATCAGCGCTGCAGTTTCGCATTTTGCCCGCTGAGTCATAATAATCGTGTCAAAAACATGATGCGGGAATCCCAACGTGGGCAGGAAACGTCAGCGTAAAGCAGAAACTCATGAGAGTGAAAGAGACGGACGGATCTATTTGTCTCTTTCACTCTCATGAGTTTCCCACATGGAACGGCACCTTGAGTCGGCCATTTTAATCTTAATTCTCCAGAACAGCGGAACGCGAACGACACATAAAAATAAACAGTTGGCAATGCATGCGCGCGCATCGCGTCGACTCTACTGCTATGTCAAGTCTACGTCAAGTCAATGCTATGTCGGTTTCTCAATCCTATTGTGGAATCTCCCTTAGTGATTATAGTTTCTATGTGCAAAATTTTCTCACCAGAGCGCGTTGCACGCGCCACGCTCTACAAAAGCATTGTGCCCATTGTGCTGAACGGTGATTTTCAAAAAGATGTAATGAATAATTTATTATAATGAGTAAATATGGTGCGCTTAAGTGATTTGGTCAGATTCCTATATTTGATATTGACCATAATGTCAATGTCAAAGTGCAAATTCAATGGACACTCGTGTATTGTGCCGAACTGTAAGTCAGGTTATAGTTCACAACCTGTACACGAAAATGAAAAAATGCACTTTTTTCGGTTCCTTCGGGAAAAGAAAACGTCGAAAAATGGCAAAAAGCGATATTGAGAAAAGATTTTATTTTAAAAAACGACGTACGAAATAAAGACGAAGCGTGTGTTTTTATTAAATTTGTATATTCGGTAGCTTTTTTTTCCTTACAAAATTCCCTAAAATCCTACACTTTGGTTTTAGTTAGAAAGAAATAGTTAAAAAAATATCTAGTATGTAATGAAAACTTGTTTTATAGATATATTTTTACTGTTTAATGACAGGTTGATCCATCTTTTGATAACCTTCAGTTAAATTTATACCATAAGATTTAGCATGCGCTAAACTTATCTGGAATTTATCAGAAGGTGGGGCAATCAAACCTAAATTAAAAAAAGAATTATGTTTTTAATAGAGCAGTTTCGTAATATAAAGTTTTTATTTCATCTTTTCCGAACTTTAATATTTTAAATATATGAATATCATGTATAGAAAAATCAGCTGAGCAATTCCATGTCAAATCATCCGAAGAATTTAAGCTATTGTTAGAAATTTTGATGAAAATTTTAGAATTTGTTCCCTCAGGTGTTGAAAGAAAAAATCACAAAATAATTATTGAAAAAATCCAAAAACTTGGAAGATATTCAAAATTGAAAATTTTGGTCCTGGTTTTCTTAACTTTTCATAGCATTGGTGATTTTAGCGATATTAAGGTCCACTTTTTGTAAATTATTCGTAATAAGACGCAGCTTTGAAAATATATTTTTGGAAACAAAAATTCAAAAACTTCTTTGATTTTTCGAAAACTAATTTTGAATCTGAATATCTGAAAAAAAACACTTTTTATTTTCTTCATTTTTTTATGTAGATGGCTTCCAATGTCCTCTACAAGTCCTGTAAATATCAAAATGGGATCTCCCTTAGTTTTCGAGAAATAATTAAAAAAGTACGCCAAAACCACGAAGGAATAGTGAATAGACTATTCCTTCCTGGCCAAAAGGACATTGTAAGCTATCTATATATAAAAAATGAAGAAAATGAAAAGTGTTTTTTTTTTATAAATTCAGTTTCAAAATTAGTTTTTGAAAAATCCAAGAAGTTTTTGAAATTTTTCTCTTCAGAAAATATTTTCCAAAACTGCATCCTATTAGGAATAATTTATAAAAAAATATACCTTAATATCACTAAAATCACAAAAGTTATGAAAGTTTAAGAAAAAAGGACCAAAATTTTCAATTCTGAATATCTCCTAAGCTTTTTTATTACAAAAAAAAATTATTTTGAGGTTTTTCTTTCAACACCTAAGAGAACGGATTCTAGAATTTTTATAAAAATGACAAACAATAGCTGAAATTCTTCAGATGATTTGACATGGAATTGCTCAGCTTCAAAAAGGTAACGATGAATTGTTGCATAGATATATTTCGTTTCTTAAATTTTATGTCAGAAAATGTATATCATATTTTATTAAATTTGGAATGTTTGTTAATTTTGATGTGGTTTTTAACATTCATATTTAATAAAAAAAATTAAATTATAAGATAGAATATTACTGGTTACAATGTATATTGCCGATCCAGCAATTCTTTTGACCTAATTCTAAACGATTTAATTTCATCCAAAACAAAATTTAATTTTCAATGCAAAGAACATGCAAATGAAGCTGTGGAGGTATTAGCATATATACTTCAATTTTATTTACAAATAAGGCTGAGACAATTTGTAAGACAGGAAATGGCTGAAATCAAAAAAATTAGCGTCTTGAAGAAAAAAGCAGCCAAGCTTTGCAACACTTAACTATAGTTAATAGTTGAGTTAAGTTATTAATTTGAAGTCTATAGACTTCAAACGAATACATGAAACTGGAATTAAAATTAATACATGTTAAAAATATATACTATCAAATTTAATAATTAATAATGAATATGTTTCGTTATATTTTCAAATTTTTAATAAAGTATATATATATATATATATATATATATATATATATATCCCTTTACATGCGTTTTTATGGCGAACACAGGGCTTAACCAAATTTTTTTCTTTCATTCGTATGAAGCTGAAAAAAATAAAAATGGAAAATATTTCTGTTTAGAAGCTTAAGATTTTTTTTATTATTTTTTTAGAGATTTTTGGGTTTATGGGGATAACATACAAAATATTTAAGAAATTCTTACTGCATATCCACTGTATACATTTTACGTAGTTTTATGTTTTCTTTTTCTATTTTATATTATAGTAGATTAATGGAAAAGGTGTATTTTATGTTCTAGAATCATTTTACAAACATTATTTCGCCTCATATTGTTCAAAAACTTCATTATTTTAAATTATTAAATATTTTTCTATTAGTATAATGCATTTTTAAAGCGTGCCGCGTGCAGCGCCGCTCTGGTGAGGAAATCTCGCACATACAAACTATAATCACTAAGGAAGCGCCATTTTTCTTTTTAGTCGGATAGGGCTGATCATGACGTTACGAGACATAATTAACGTAAACGCTGTGACGGCATGCGCATTGCCGTCGATAAAATCATTTTTATTTTAT
>CAKNYM010038580.1:0-12516 GCA_932195095.1 Andricus curvator | reverse complement strand
TGTTGTGAAGACATTCAAGATTCAGTATTCCGCGACCACCTAGGCGGAGTGAGATGTAAAGTCGCGGAACAGAAGACTTAAGGTGCATGCTCTTGTTCATGTGCAAAACCTTTCGCGTCCCGATATCATATATATATATATATATATATATATATTTCGTGGAAGTTTTTCTCCTGTGCTTTCTTAATCCGGGCCTTCAGGAGTGAGTATTCAAGATGGATAAGATTTGATGCATTTTGCTCACCCCTAATATTGAAGTCAAGGCCGAGTGTTTCAGCAGCCTCCTCCGCTGCTTTGTACAGAAACGCCCCTTTTCCCACTTCTTCGTGTTTCCTGACAATTTTAAGAAGAGGGTCTTGTCCATTTGCAACTATATGTGCTGTACCCAGAATGAGTCTGTTGTGAAGACATTCAAGATTCAGTATTCCGCGACCACCTAGGCGGAGTGAGATGTACAGTCGCGGAACAGAAGACTTAAGGTGCATGCTCTTGTTCATGTGCAAAACCTTTCGCGTCCCGATATCATATATATATATATATATATACATATATAAAATAAGTCGGTTTTCGGTGTTGATTCCTTTGGAATAGAACCGAAGGGCCTATGACAAAGTCACCGAACGCGTCCTCGGGTTGCGGATAGAGGGTCCCTGTACCAAGGGTTTCTGCTGAATATGGTTACAATAATTAATAAGCAGTCGCGGACAATTGTCCAGGGATGGTCCCGAAGGAATAACTCCTAAGCGAAGGCGTAACAACCGTGCCGAAAGCTGAATGGCACCTGGGTTAGGTGTCTTAAACGGTGACTCTTGGATACCGGGCGACCTCTCAGAGTATCAGCCTTATCCTTGCACGCGGGGCTCTACAAGGATGGACTAACCCTTTCCCTAGCTGCTCGTGGGAACAACAATGAAACCACCAAAACACCAAAATGTTGTAGATGCGGTTCAAGACAATCGAACGCGCAGAGCACCCGACAATGGGTCGGCAACCAATGCCGATCAGCCTAGACTTCGGGGTGCTGAAAATAATTTAGATGGAAACACGACGACGAACCAGCGAAACACCCACATTCAGTGGACGGATCAACTCAAGGATGTCTTGTTAGGATGCTACGATGCCAGCATTATCCCTGTTCACCGAGGCTTTATGGCGCGTATGCACACTCTGTGTACAAGATCCGGAAAACACTAGAGTTGAAAGAAGATACTGACAACATCATCTGCTTCAAGGAGTTATGCGACAACCTCATAAAATCTGAGGAGGAATGTCCATCAATCACTGCCGAAGAGGTGAAAAAAGAACTTAGAGGCACGAAGAACTTTTCCGATGCTGGACCAGATTGTATCAAGAACTTCTGGTGGAAGAAGTTTACTTTTACACACCAACATTTGGCCTGCATATTCACCTCATATTTAAAGTCGAAGACGCCCATTCCGCAGTGGGTGGTGTTAGGACGCACTATAATCCTGCCAAAAAAGGCAACTTCTCCAACCCAGAGAATTACAGGCCAATAACTTGTTTGAACACGCTGTACAAGATCTTTACAGCTGTCCTCAACAACAGGATTGTTCGACGAATTGAGCCTGTATGGCGAGAGTTGTACGAACAAGGTGGCTCGAAAAAAGGTGTAGCAGGCTGTCGAGAGAACCTGCTAATTGACAATGGCATGGATTGACTACCGGAAAGCTTTCGATTCAACCTCTCATAGACTAAACATCTGTCTGTTGGAAAGCTTGAAGGTAAATCCACACATAGTGAGATGCATAGAGAGATTGATGCCTCTTTGGAAAACTAGATGTACTATCTCGTCTAGAAATTATCGTGTGACAACGAACAACGTCACCTTCCAGAGGGGCGTCTTTCAAGGTGATACCATGAGCCATTTGCTTTGTTGCATCACACTTCTGCCTCTATCTCTCGCACTACGAAATTCTCCTGGATACCTCTGTGGCGACACTAATCAGCGCGAGCATAAGGTCACTCATGTATTTTATATGGATGACCTGAAGATCTATGCCTCTGGTAAAAGCAAACTTCAAACTGCTATAAATATTGTCAAGAACTACACAGGAGAGATTGGGATGGACTTTGGCTTGGACAAGTGTGCCAAAATTCTCCGAAGCAGATACAAGCATCTTCTTCGACAGATTTGGTCTTCCAATCCAATTGATATGCAAGCATAAAAGCTCGCATATCAATTCGTCAGTTCCGCGATTATATATTTCACGCCGCCAAGGCGGACGCGGACTTCTGAATCTCCAGTGTCTTGATAACCTGATTGTTCTAAGTACAGCTTACATCGCTGCGAATGGAAGAGATCCTCTCCTAAAGATGGTCAGGAACCACGAGATGATTGGCGAAGGAGCGTTCCTTTACAAAGCCGCGGAGCAAGCGGCCGAGACCCTTGGCTTGAATTTTAATATCAGAAGTGAGGAAAGTGCATTACTTCATCTAGATGCTTCACATCTAAAAACCAAAGTGAAGAAAGCAGAGGTTGAAAATTTTCACCAAGAGCTACTCGACAAGAAAATGCACGGAAACTTTCACAGAAATGTAGAAAAACAGTCCTTGTCGAAGGAGCAAACTTTTTCTTTCCTCAAATCATCAGGGCTTACTTCAGGTACAAAGGGTTTTATTTTCGCATGCCAAGACTGTGTCATTTCCACCTTAACATACCGTAACCGCATTTTATGTCAAGAAGTTCCCAGTGATAGGTGCAGAGCGTGTCATGCACACGCTGAGTACCTAGAACACATACTATCAGGGTGTCCGACCGACGCAGGAACGACGTATATCTATAGACCTAATGCGGCCCTAAGAGTGCTTTATTACCATCTTTGTCGCTCTTACGTTGTTGGTCGCAACCCTGCCCTGCCGAACGCTCCAAGGGAGATAGAGTCGATTGTCCGAAACAAGAAGTTCCAAATTTTCTGGAACTACGGTTTTCGGGCAGCAGTCTCCGTTGCGCACTCGAGGCCTGACATTGTTCTCCAAGACTTCTAGAAACGAACTATATTCGTGATCGAATTCTCGGCCCCGTCCGAATACAACATCATTGCAAAGGAGAAAGAAAAAAAGGAGAGGTATCAAGACCTTAAAAGAGAGCTACAACGACTGTACCCAAAATATTCGGTACGAGTAATTGTCCTTGTGATAGGTGCTCTCGGAGGTGCTAAGCTATCACTGGTTCGTAACCTTAAAGCCATACCCGCGTGCCAAAAATATGCCAAGGCACTTGCGAGATGGATGCAGAAAGCTGTCTTTCCTGGGTCACTTCGTGTCCTCAAGACACACGAGGGTTTCGCCGGCCTGTCGTTGTGATTTCGTCGTTGCCTATGACCACCCATCTCACGGTTGTGAGACGTGGCCGTAGGTGTGATTTACCGCGGTGCTACTGGGGGCTATTGACATTTTTTGGATGGCAGTTGCTCTTAGTGGGACCTTGCGGTGGTTGTTTAACTTTTTTTTTAAATTATATATACATATATAAAATAAGTCACACATGTATGTATGTAACTTTTCTTCTCTCTTCTCACATTTTAATGTAAATTTTATAATTTAACAATAAATTGCTTGTTTTATTGAAAATATCGTTGATAATTTAATTATTCTCACAACTTCGTTATCACATTGTATATTAGGCTGGGTCGAAAATAAATACTTCTAGAATTAGAAATCGCTACAACGCGCAAAAGTAGAGTATTGGGATCCTGAAAAAGTATACTTAATTTGAAATCGATCGAAATGCAGCTTGGTAACCCGCACTCGAAAAAAAGGTTTAACAAATTTCTTGCTGGTAGAGTTTTAAATTTTCTTGCGTTCCAATTTTTTTCTACATACCTGGAGGTCAGAAAAGTCTTCTTAGTTTTTAGCGGATTTTAATCAATTATTTTTCTGAGAGATAATTTCTATTTAATTCACCATTGTTTTCGGAAAGAAATTTTAACACGTTTTTAAATAGGAGAAAAACTTTTGAAGTACTTGTAAACTTTCCCGTGACAAAAATGCACCAGGAAAAAAATCTCTAAGACCCAGGAATCGAAATTGGAAATACAGCGAATTTTTAAAATTTTGATCTTGGTATTCAGTGAAATTATATTTATAGCTTGTTCTTTAAACATTTTTCTGAGCATGTTTGAGATTTTTAAAAATAGAAATACACTAAAAAAAATCCACCAGATCCAGGAGGCGAATATAGAATTACAGTATACCATTAAACCATTTCCTTTTCAGGGTAGGCGTGACTTTACCCGATTCGGGTAGTGTTTCTAGGTGGATAGTTTTCTTGTAGTTAATAACTGCAAGTATGGGCTCACCGCACCCACTATGTGCCAACAGCACGCAGTATTCTTGAATGGTCACCCACCCAAGTACTAACCGCGCCCAATGCTGCTTAACTTCAGTGATCTGACGAGAACTGGTTTTTCAGCGTGGTATGGCCGTTGGCCAGTAATCTTTAAAAATTTTCTATTTAATACAATTATATTCTTCACTTGTGATTTTAGAATTTTTTTGAACAGGTGTGGGACTTTTAAGGATAGAAATACACAAGAAAAAGATCAGCAAGGCCCAGGAACGAAAAAAAAGACTGTAATTCTAGTTTCGACTCCTGGGTCTTGTGGATTTTTTTTCTATGCATTTCCAAGCTTAAAAACTCCAGACATGCTCAAAAAATTTATAAAATCACAAGTGAAGAAAATAATTCTAATAAATACCAAATACCAAATTTGGAAAAATTGCTGTAATTTTATTTTCTACTCCTGGGTCCTGGGTCTGAAATTATCGAAACCCGTAGATTCTGAATTTCTAACTTTTGCAGAGGTACTTCCAAAATTTCACAAATTTTAATTTTTCATTTTTAATCCCTTTCAGCTGGTCTACTTTATTCAGCCAACGACGATACCACGCTGAAAACACCAGTTCTCGTAAGATCACTGAAGTTAAGCATTGTTGGGCGCGGTTAGTACTTGGATGGGTGACCGTTCAGGAATACTGCGTGCTGATGGCCCGTCGTGGGTGTGGTCGGCCCACATTGGTAGTAAATATCCACCTAGAAACACTACCCGAATCGGGTAGTGAGGCAATGAACTTTGGAGTTCGAACTGCTAATCAATTTTTTTTTTTTCAGCTGGTCTACTTGGTAGCCTATTCGCAGGTATAAAGGGAACTTCTGCAGGCATTTTAAACTGTAACCTTACAGAATTCTAGAACTATTACATATCCTTACAGTAACAGCGTTACAGAACAATGTGACCTTTATGTTCCGTTCTTGAAACACGTGTGACATTCAAGTGACATAACAGTTCCATCACTCTGTTCTATATTAGTTACCTCACAGAATTCTGGAACTGTTACATATCCTTACAGTAACAGCGTTACAGAACAATGTGACCTTTATGTTCCGCTCTTGGAACACGTGTGACATTCTATTGACATAAAAGTTCCATTACTCTGTTCTATAGTAGTTACATCACAGAATTCTAGAACTGTTACATATCCTTACAGTCACAGCGTTACAGAACAATGTGACCTGTATGTTCCGTTCTTGGAACACGTGTGAAATTCTAGTGACATAACAGTTCCATTACTCTGTTCTATATTAATTACATCACATAATTCTAGAACTGTTACATATCCTTGCAGTAACAGCGTTACAGAACAATGTGACCTGTATGTTCCGTTCTTGGAACACGTGTGACATTCTAGTGACATAACAGTTCCATCACTCTGTTCTATATTAGTTACATCACAGAATTCTAGAACTGTTACATATCCTTACAGTAACAGCGTTACAGAACAATGTGACCTTCATGTCCTGTAATTGTTATGGCACACGATTGTAACAATTTTATGTATAAATGTTCCCTTTTTGTTATGTAACATTTACAGAACGTGTCCGCTGGGATGTGTGACCTTATGCTCGCGCTGATTAGTGTCACCACAGAGGTATCCAGGAGAATTTCGTAGTGCGAGAGATAGAGGCAGAAGTGTGATGCAAAAAAGCAAAGGGCTCATGGTATCACCTTGAAAGACACCCCTCTGGAAGGTGACGTTGTTTCTTGTCACACGATAATTTCTAAATGAGATACTAAATCTAGTTTTCCAAAGAGGCATCAATGTCTCTATGCATCTCACTATGTGTGGATGTACCTTCAAGCTTTCCAACAAACAGATGATAAGTCTATGAGAGGTTGAATCGAAAGCTTTCCGGTAGTCAATCCAGGCCATTGGCAGGACGCGCTGATGGGCTGCAGCGTCTTCACAGACACACCTGTCAATCAGCAGGTTCTCTCGACAGCCTGCTACACCTTTTTTTGAGCCACGTTGTTCGTACATCTCTCGCCATACAGGCTCAATTCGTTGAACAATCCTGTTGTTGAGGCCAGCTGTAAAGATCTTATACAGCGTGTTCAAACAAGTTATTGGCCTGTAATTCTCTGGGTTGGACAAGTTGCCTTTTTTCGGCAGAAGTATGGTGCGTCCTAACACCAGGCACTGCGGAATGGGCGTCTCCGACTTTAAATATAAGGTGAATATGCAGGCCAAATGTTGGTGTGTAAAAGTAAACTTCTTCCACCAGAAGTTCTTGATACAATCTGTTCCAGCAGCGGAAAAGTTCTTCGTGCCTCTAAGTGATTTTTTCACCTCTTCGGCAGTGATTGGTGGACATTCCTCCTCAGATTTTATGAGGTTGTCGCAAAACTCCTTGAAGCGGATGATATTGTCAGTATCTTCTTTCAACTATAGTCTTTTCGGGATCTTGTACACCTCTCTCCAAAAAGTCTCTACCTCCTTGGGCTTGGGTGGATTTTTTACAGAAACAGGTAGATCTTTTTTGGTTTTGGCGACGAGTGTGGAGGTGCGATTGAGGCGAAAGGTGGTGAGGGTGGTCAGTGAAGTGAAGGGGTTGTGTGGAAGTGTGGGGAGGCTGTTTTATAAGGTTAAAAGGGTTAGAAGGAGAGTTGAAAGTGATAATTTGGAGGTTAGTTGTCGAGGACGGAAAAGTGAGAGAGCAGATAGGGGACAGCAGATCGGTAAGATAGGCCAGCATGTTTGTTGCGAGGAGCCCAGTGGGGTCCGACAGAGGGCAGCAGGTAGACAACAATCCCAGTGCTGATGATCTCACTGAGACCGGCGAAACGGGGAGTGGTAAGGGTGATGCCGGAGATAGTGATGATGGCGGGGGCCAGTATGCTACGCCAGGAAAATTCGGGTGGGGAGAGAAGGAAGGGGAGCTAGTTGACAGGAGGACTCGAGGGAGGCCGTCAAATCGGGAACTGCTTAATAGATCCAGGGCTAGCAGTTTAGGATCGAGACAACTTTTTGATAAATGGAGGCAGGGGGGAGGGTTTACGGATAAAAGTGACGAGGGGGATAAGACGGAAGACAGTAAAAGATCAAGGGAAGAAGAGGGGTATGAGCAGGGAGAGGAGAAGTTGCGGAAAAAGTTTAAAAAAAGTCACCACAGGAAAGGAATAAAGCGAAAGGGAAATTCGATCTAGAGAGCCTAGAAAATCTTATTAAAAGGTTTAGAGAGGAAACGATCCGAAGTTTGAATGGCATGCAAAAGCGAGGGGAGGAGGTTTGGGAGGAAATGAGGAAAGTTAGAGAGAAGTGGGAAGAATGAAATCTGGTGTGGCGGCAAGAAAAAGTTAAAGTTTGGAAGCAGTTGGAAGATATTAAGAAAAATCAAAGGATGAGTGAGGAAAAGAGAAAATCAGATATGGAGAAGCTGGCAGAAAGAGTGAGAAAACTAGAGCGTAAGTCTGAGGATATAAAGGAAGGGAATGAGGGGGTAAGAGAAGGAGAGAGAATAAAAAAAATGAATGAGAATGTTATCCTAGAAAATGTGAGAATGAAATCAAGATTGCGAGAGTTGGAAAGGAAAATGGAAGTAGAAGAGAAGACGAAACGGAGTAGGAATATAGTGATAGGAGGAATGAAAGTAGATAGTGAATCAGGTAGAGAAGAAGTGGAAAAGTTGATGAGCGAAATTGGAGCAAAAGTGCACGTGGAAGAGGTAAATGGAGTGGGAAGGAAGATTGAAGGTAAATCGCGTATGTATGTACTGAAAGTGAGAAATGAGGAAGAAAAAGTTGATATCTTGAGGAAGAAAAAAGCTTTGAAGGGAAGGGAAGAAAGGATAGAGAAGGATATGACGTGGAATGAAAGAAGGAGAAGGTGGATGATGAAACAGAGAGCATGGAATGAAAGAGTGAAAGGGAACACGGTATGGATAGGGAAAGACAGGATGTGGATAAATGGGAATGTGTGGATATGGGATGATGAGGAAGAAAAAGTGAGTGAAGTGTGTAGGGAAGGCCCATGGCGACGAGAGGAAGAAGTGAAGACTAATAATACAAGGGAGGAGGTAATGGAAACACTAGAAGTTGAAAGAAAAGAAGGAGGAGAAGACGGAGCGACAGGGTTTCCACAAAAGTAGGGAGGGGACATAATGATGAAAGAAGGGAGAAAGGAAGGAAAAAAGAAGTGAGAGTAGCGTTTTGGAACGTATCAGGGCTAATGAATAAAGATGAAGGTTTCTGGGAAGAGTTGAAGAAATGGGATGTAGTGATGTTGAGTGAAACCTGGGTAGATGAGAAGGAGTGGAAGAGAGTGAAGAGGAAGTTACCCAAGGGATATACGTGGCAGATGCAAGGGGCAAAGAAAGAGAGGGCAAAGGGAAGAAAGAAAGGGGGTATGGTGTCAGGAGTGAGGGAGGAATTGGTAGAAGAAAAGAGAATAGAAATGGGATTTGAGGAAACGGATGGAGTAATGACGAGAATGGTGAAGATAGGAAAAAGAAAGGTGAGGATAGTTTGCGTTTACAGGAGAAGGGGAGAAGAAGAAGGTTGGAGTGTGACTAGGAAATGGGTGGCGAAAAAGGATGACGAATTGGTGTTGATAGGAGGTGATCTGAATGCTTGGACGGGGGAACATGGAGGGGAAATATGGGATGAAGACAGTGAGACTTTCAGGAGAAAATTGAAACACAAACAGGTGGACCAGGAGGGTAGGACTTTGTTGGAAATTCTGGGAGAAACAGGATGGTCTATTTGCAATGGGAACTCGGAAGGGGATGAGGAAGGCGAGATTACGTTTGCAGGGAAAGGGGAAACAGTGATTGACTACATTCTGGCCGAGGAAAGGGTAAGGAGGCTGTTGAAAAGAATGGAAGTAGGGAACGAAATAGGGTCAGAACACTTCCCGGTCATTGCATCGTTCAAATGCGGGAATTGGGGAAGAGAGGGAAGGAAGAAGGAGGGAGCGACAAGGAAAAAAGCAAAGATGGGTAAATGGGAAGCTGATAAGCTAAGAGAATATACGGAAAGAATGGAAGAAGAGAATGGTTTGATTGAAGATGAGGGAGGCGTGGATGAGATTTTATGTAAAATGAGGGGAAGGGTGGAGAAAATAGTGGAAGAAATTAGGCCAAGTGAGGAAGAAAGAGGCGAGAAGAGAGGATGGTGGGATGTGGAATGTGCAGAGAGTAAAGAGCGTATAAAGTTAACGTTAAAGAAGTGGAGAAAAGGAGAGATAGACAAAAAGGAGTATAATAAGAGAAAAAGGGAACACGAGAAATTATTGGATGTAAAACGACAGGAAGAGAAGGTGAGGTACATGAAGGAGGTAGAAAAAGCAATAAAGGAAGGAAGGGAATGGGAGGTGATCAATAGAGAAAGGAGTAAATGGAAAGGAATCAATGAAGAGATAAGTATAGATGAATGGACGGCATATTTCAAGAAATTGCTAGGAGGGGTGGATAGCAAGGTGAGGGGGGATGGCAGAAAGTTCAAGGAGGGAGGAATAGAAGGTGGGAATGAGTTGACCAGAGAGGAGGTGAATCAAGCAATTGAGAAGTTAAAACGAAATAAGGCGACAGAAGAGGATGGGATGGAGAATGAAGCGTTGAAATTTGGCGGAAGCAGGGTTAGAGAAGAGATTTGGGAAGTATGTAATAGAGTATGTAGAGGGGAAGGATGGCCGAAGGAGTGGAGAACAGGTTTGGTAGTTCCTTTATTAAAGAAAGGAGGGGGGGGGGGGGAGTGGAAGATTATAGAGGAATCACTCTCATGCCAGTAACGTATAAGATTTACGCGGAGGTGCTTAGGAAGAGATTAGAAGAACAGGTAGATGAAAAAGGAAGTATTCCACACAATCAAAGAGGATTCAGGAAGGGGATGGGGACAGTGGATAACATTTTCGTACTAAATTATTTAGTCAACAGGAACCTGGGACAGAAAAAAGGAAAACTGGTCGCACTCTTCGTAGATTTTAAAGCAGCTTTCGACTCGGTGAATAGGAAAGTTTTGTGGAAGGCAATGAAAGAAAGGGAGGTGGACGAAGAGCTGATTGAGAGCAGGCTCGGTCAACTCTGTGGGAAATAAATGGCGATATTCCGCGTCATCTGGGATGAGCCAGAGAACTACAGACGCGTGCATGTGTTGGTCTTTATATATGTATATGCCCCTTCCTCACATGTGTTGAATACTAAAATAATTCAACAAAAAAGGAATAATAAAGACAAAATGAAGCAAATAAGAAACGAAAAATAGGAAATTAAAGATAATTATCATTCTATTTCCCATTTCACGTTTCTCATTCACTTAATTTTGCCTTTATTTGAAGCACTGCAGTACAGAACTACATAACCAACAAAATCACAGCCACAAGCTACAGCAAACAATTTGCCGCGCACGCGCTTTTTACATCGCCCCACCCGTTGGCGTTGAAAGTTAGCGCCATCTGCGATGGGCCAGAGAACTAATATCGCACCCCTCAATGCCCCTCTGTCCCCGCGCCTAAGTCCTAAAAATTCGCCATTTCGCTGTACAGAGTTGACCGAGCCTGATTGAGAGGATCAAAGAGGTCTTTACGGAGACAAAGACAAGGGTGAGGATCGGGGAACAGAAAGGAGAGGAGTTCTGGGCAGGGAGGGGTCTTAGGCAAGGGTGCACGCTAAGCCCGTTGTTGTTTAGCATATTGTTAGCAGACCTAGAAGAGAAAATGGAAAGGAAAGGTAAAGGGGGTATTGTTATAGGAAATAAGAGAATATACTCGTTAGCGTACGCGGACGATGTGGTGCTTCTGGCAGAGAATGAAAGTGGAATGAACTTGCTAATGAAAGGATTCGAAGAGTACGTGAGAGAGAAAGACTTGACAATAAATGCGACGAAGACAAAGATAGTATGTTTCAGGAAGAGAAAGAATGAAGTAAAGTATGGATGGAAGATAAATGGGGAAATGGTGGAAATGGTGGAAGAATTTTGTTATTTAGGATTCTGGTTCGAAGCGGGAGGTGGAAGTGAGCTGCAAGTGAAAAAAAGGATGGAAAGTGCGAGTAAGGTGATGGGTCAAGTGTGGTGGATTGGAAAACGAAGATTCAAAGAGGACTGGAAGATGAGAGTATGGCTGTTTGGTTCATTGGTATGGTCTGTGATGTGTTATGGAGTGGAGATTTGGGGATGGAAGGAGTACAAAAAAGTAGAATACATGCAAGAGAGATTTCTGAGATGGGTTATGGGAGTGAGCTGGAACTGTCCTGGTTATATGTTGAGAGAAGAAACAGGCAGAGAGGAATTGGTGATAAGGCAGAGGAGAAGGGTATGGAATTTTGAAGAGAAACTTAAAAGTGGTAAGGGAAGCAAAGTTGCACAAGCATGCCTGCAGGAAATATTAGATAGAAAGAGGAGAGGAAATACGGGACTTTCAAGATGGAAGGAGGAGAGATGGAAAGTTAGAAGAGAATGGAGAATGTGTGACGATGGGAGGGAGTGGCAGGTAGTAGAGGGGGAAATGAGTAAGAAGCAGGAAGAGGAAAGGTGGGAAAAGATTATGGAGTCGAAATATAATAAATGGTATAGATTCATCAAGATGGAAGGGGTCCCAGAATATCTAGGGAAATTAAAAAAGTTGTGCAGGTGGTCCAGGATGATACGTTTCAGAATGGGAGAAGGTATGAATGAGTGTAAATATTGGATGAGAGAAGAAATGAAAGTGTGTAGGGTATGTGGGTATGAAAGGGAATCTTGGGAGCACGTGTTGGAGAGATGTACAGGGGAAGAGGAAGGGGAAAAAGCGTGGTAGATAAAGATAGGTGGATACTGAGCGGTTGTGGACAAGAGGAAAAGTGGGTTAAGAGCTTGGAAGAGAGAAGGGAAGAGAGGATGCATGGGAGGGGAGAAAATCAAAATCCAAGTATGGATATGGGAAATTAGTGTTGCGTATCTTTTAAAAGCTTGAAGAGTAATGGTAAGAGGAAACGGAAGCCCTGGAAGGTCTCGCGCATTTGCTAGATAATAGTAATTAGCTAGTAAAATAATGGTTAAGAACTTGTAAATAATAAAAAGTCGAAGTGATTATAGATTAAGATAAGCATAAGGCATAGTGGTTAAGTGAAATTGTAAAATATGTAAAGGGAACGGAGCCCTCAAACCCGTAAAAGGGAGAGTAATAAAATACAACAATATACTGAAATTTTTGAGGAAGTTACCTTCTCTCCATTGAAAGTGG
>CAKNYM010038579.1:0-26404 GCA_932195095.1 Andricus curvator | reverse complement strand
GCACCAGGTAGTTTAGCGCGTATTCTACGAGAACTTTTTCAAAATTCAAGTTGTGCCAACATCCAAAATAACTACCAGTGGTGAGTCGATCATAAGCATAAAGCGATATCATCGACGTTGGGCGAGCTGTGTTTATTTGAACTCGAGATGTTTGAATGAAATCAAGAATGATTTCATTCATTTCAATACTTAGTTTTCATTTCAATCCAGTTCTATCCAGTTTTAGGCTTAGACTCGTAGATTCGAAAGGCGATATCTTTCAGATTACTTTTTTCTATGATGCTAAGAAAAGTCTCTCTGATGACTATTTTCTATGTTGCTTATGTAAATTCACAAGAACGATTAATCAATTAAACAGTTTCCATAAACGAATAAGCTCAATTTGTTTACGGAATCAACTAAGAATGTGTTTCCGATGACTCTTTTCTATGTTGCTTTGTAAATTTACAAGAATTAATGATAATTCAAAAAATTTTCATACAGAAATTAAATGTTTGCCTATTTTTTAACAAATAGGTAGATTTTGGCTATTTATTAACCAATATGCTAATTTTTTTTACAGAATTAGCTAAGAATATCTTTCCAATGACTTTTTTGTAGGATGATTTGCAAATTTTCAAGCTTTATTAATTATTTAAACAATCTTCATCAACAAATTAAGAACCTGGTCATTTTTCAACGAATAGGATCAATTAGTTTAGGAAATCAAGAAAGAATGTATTCTCAATAAATCTTTTCTGCGATACTTTGCAAATATACAATAATTATTAATTATTTTAACAATTTTTCTAAACATATTCAGAGTTTGTCTATTTTTCAAGGAATAGGCCAAATTTGTTTACTGAGTCTCTTTTCTATGTTGCTTTGTAAATTTACAAGAATTAATAATAATTTAAACAATTTTCATACAGAAATTTAAAGTTTGCCTATTTTTCAATAAATAGGTAGAGTTTGGCTATTTTTTAACAAATTTGCTAAATTTTCTTACAGAATTAGGTAAGAATATCTTTCCAATTACTTTTTTGTATGATGGTTTGCAAATTTATAAGAATTATTCATTATTTGAACAATGTTCATAAACAAATTAAGAACATGGTCATTTTTAAACGTATATGATCAATTAGTTTAGGGAATCAAGAAAGAATGTATTCCCAATAAATCTTTTCTACGATACTTTGCAAATATACAATAATTAATCATTATTTTAACAATTTTCATAAACATATTCAGAGCATGTCTATTTTTCAAGGAATGCTGTTTTCTAAATTTACAAGAATTATTATTTGTAATATCGTTATTTTTAACGAATTGGCTCAATTTTCTTACATCACCAAAAAGAATGTATTAAAAATAAGTCTTTCCTATGTTACTTTGCAAATTTACAATAATTGTTATTTATTTCAACAATTTTCATAAACATATTCAGAGTTTGGCTGTTTTTCAAAGAATAGGCTCAATTTGTTTACGAATTCAATTAAGAATATCTTTCCGATGACTGTTATCTATGTTGCTTTGTAAATTTACAATAATTTTCAATTATTTAAACAACTTCAATTAAAAAGCTGAGAGTTTTGCTATTTTTTAACGAATAGGCTTCATTTTTTATAGAATTAAGTAAGAATATCTTTCCAGTGACTTTTTGCTATAATGCTCTGCAAATATCAAAGAATAAATCATTATTTAAACAATTTTAATAAACAAATGAAGAGTTTGGCTATTTTTTAAAGAATAGGCTCAATTTGTTTACGGAATCAATAAAGAATGTTTTTCAAATAACTCTTTCTTATGTACGATACTTTGGAAATTTACAATAATTATTAATTATTTAAACATGTTTATTAACATATCCAGAATTTAGCTATTCTTCGAGGAATAGGCACAATTTGTTCACGGAGTCAAAAAGTATGTCTTTCCGAAGACTCTTTTTCTAGGTTGCTTCACAAATTCATATTTTGGCTATTTTCAACGAATAGGCTAATTTTTTTTATAGAATTAACCAAGAATATCTTTCCGATTACTTTTTTTCTATAATGCTATGAAAAGTTTTTCTGATGACTCTTTTCTATGTTGCTGTGTACATTTACAAGAATTAATAATAATTCAAACAATTTTCATTAAAAAATTAAGAGTTTGGCTATTTTTTAACAAATAGGCTACATTTTTTTACAGAATTAACTAAGAATATCATTCCGATGACTTTTTTGTATGATGCTTTGCCAATTTCCAAGAATTATCAATTATTTAAACAATTTTCATAAACAAATTATGAGCTTCGCCTTTTTTCAACGAATAGGATAAATTAGTTAAGAATATCTTTCTGATGACTTTTTCTATGATGCTTTGCAAATTTACAATAATTATTAATTATTTCAACAAATTAAGAGTTCGGCCATTTTTCAATGAATAGGCTCAGTTTATTTACGGGATCACCAAGAATGTATTTCCAATAACTCTTTTATACGGTACTTTGCAAATTTACAATTATTATTTATTCAAACAATTTTTATGAACATATTCACAGTTTGACTGTTTTTCAAGGAGTAGGCTCAATTTTAACAGAATTAAATAAGAATATATTTCAGATGACGTTTTTCTATATTGTTCCTCAAATTTACAAGATTTATTAATTATTTGGACAATTTTTATAAAAAAATTAAGAGTTTGACTATTTCTGAAATAATAGGCCCAATTTGTTTCCAGAATCAACAAAGAATGTATTTCCAATAACTATTTTCTGCGATACTTTGCAAATATACAATAATTAATAATTATTTGAATAATGTTCATAAAAAAATTCAGAGTTCAGGTATTTGTCAACGAATAGGCTACAATTTTTTACAGAATTAGCTAAGAATATCTTTCTGATTACTCTTTTCTATTTTGCTTTATAAATTTACAAGAATTATTAATTATTTACACAATTTCGATTAAGAAATTAATAGTTTGGCTATTTTTAAACAAATAGGCTCAATTCTTTACAGAATTAGGTCAGAATATCTTTCCGATGACTTTTTTTATATAATGCTCTGCAAATTTCAAAGAATTAATTATTATCTGAACAATGTTGATAAACAAACGAAGAGTTGGACCATTTTTCAACGAATAGATTCAATTTTTTTACGGAATCAATGAAAAATGTTTTTTAAATCACTCTTTCCTATGTATGATGCTTTGAAAATTTACAATAATTATTAATTATTTAGACAATGTTTATCAATATATCTAGAGCTCGGATATTTTTCAAGGAATAGGCATAATTTGTTTACGGAGTCAAAAAGTATGTCTTTCAGAAGACTCTTTTTCTATGCTTCTTTGCAAATTCAGATTTTGGCTATTTTCAACGAATAGGCTAAATTTTTTTATAGAATTAACCAAGAATATCTTTCCGATTACTTTTTTCTATGATGACATGGAAAGTCTTTCTGATGACTCTTTTCGATGTTGCTTTGTAAATTTTCAACAATTAATAATGTTTTAAACCATTTTCATTGAAGATTTATAATTTGTCTATGTTTTAACGAATAGGCTACATTTTTTACAGAATTAACTAGGAATATCATTCCGATGACTTTTTTTATATGATGCTTTGCAAATTTCTAAGAATTATTAATTATTTAAACAATTTTCATAAAGAAATCAAGAACTTGGCCATTTTTCAACGAATAGGATCAATTAGTTTAATGAATCAAGGTTTCTTTGGCAAAAAAAAATTCACAGTTTGGTTATTTATCAACGAACAGGCTTAATTTCTTTTAACGGAATAAACTAAGAATGCTTTTCCGGTGACTGTTTGATATGAAACTTAGCAAATTTGAAAGCATTATTAATTATTTAAACAATTTTTATGAACAAATTCAGAGTTTTTCTATTTTTCAACAAATAGACTCAATTACAAAAAAATTAACTAAGAATATCTTTGCGATGACTCTTTTCTATGGTGCTTTGAAAATTCCCAAGAGTTCATAGTTTGTCTATTTTTCAACAAATATGCTCAATTTAACAAAAAATTAACTGAGAATATCTCTGCGATGACTCTTTTATGTGTTGCTTTGCAAATTCAAATTTTAAACAATTTTTGTAAGGAAATTAAGAGTTTTCTATTTTTCAAAGAATAGGCTTAATTTGTTCACGGAATTAACTAAGAATGTCTTCTAGATGAGTTTTTTTTATGATGTTTCGCAAATTACCAAGAATTATTAATTATTTAAAACTAAGATTTTTTTATAATGAATTTTGTTTTTCAATGAATAGGCTAAATTCTTTTACAGATTTAACTGAGAATATCTTTGCGATGACTCTTTTCTATGGTGCTTTGAAAATTCCCAAGAGTTCATAGTTTGTCTATTTTTCAACAAATATGCTCAATTTAAAAAAAAAAATTAACTGAGAATATCTCTGCGATGACTCTTTTATGTGTTGCTTTGCAAATTCAAATTTTAAACAATTTTTGTAAGGAAATTCAGAGTTTTCTATTTTTCAAAGAATAGGCTTAATTTGTTCACGGAATCAACTAAGAATGTCTTCTAGATGAGTTTTTTTATGATGTTTTGCAAATTCCCAAGAGTTATTTATTTTAAACTAAGATTCTTTCAATAATAAATTTTGTTTTTCAACGAATAGGCTCAATTTTTTTACAAAATTAACTGAGAATGTCTGTGCGTTGACTCTTTTCTATAGTGCTTCAGAAATTCCAAGGAATTATGATTTATTTATTTAAACAATTTTTGTGAGGAAATTCAGAGTTTGGTTATTTTTCAACGAAAAGGCTTAATTTTTTTTTAACGAAATCAACTAAGAATGCTTTGCAGGTGACTGTTTGATATTATACTTTGCAAATGTACAAGAATCATTAATTATTCAAACAATTTTCATAAACAAATACAGAATTTGTCTATTTTTCAACGAATAGGCTCAATTTTTTTTTACATAATTATCTAAGAATATCTTTAGTTTGACCATTTTTCAACTAATAGGCTCAATTTGTTTACGGAATCAACTTAGAATGCCTTTTCGATGAGTCTTTCATACGGTACTTTGTAAATTTAAAATAATTATTGATTATTTAAATAATTTTCATAAACAAATTCAGAGTTTGGCTATTTTTTAGCTTACATTAAAACATAGTTGCAGCTATAACCTTTTTAATAATAAGCACAACTTTTCTATCTGAACTATAATATTATAATCAAAACCATTTGAACATTTTAAACAAATTCATTTTTATAAGAAAATATATGCACAATATATATCTAATGAGAATTAAAAACCAAGTACAAATTTTAATAATGGTAAAAGTTTTCATTAATTTCAGTCTTTATTCTTTTTGTTAATTGCTTCCAGCACATTAATAATCTCTTCAATACAATGCTATTGTGCTTTTTAAAGATTTTTTGAAATAATTTTTCACATGCAATATACTTTCCCCTCATTTTTAGTGTGATCTAATAATAAAGCATTTTAATGAATTCATTATGTGTTTTTTCTTTTTAAAATTGTAAAGCCTTACTTTTTTCGATTTTTTTTATTAGAATAATAAACAATACAAATTATGAACATTTAGAAATTTATTTTATTTTACTTTCATTTACATTTTCAAAGACGATTACATCCTTATAATTTTAACTAACAATAAAAAATTATGAACGTTTATAATTTTATTTTATTTAACTTTCAGTTACATTTTCAAAGAATATAACTTCCTTATAATTGTAACTATTATTGCAATCTTAAACAATTGAAAATATAAATTCATCTGTCATATTTTTATGAAAAAACATTAAAATTTGAATTATTTTTGGAACTTAAAGAAGTTTAGAAAATTTTAAAAAGGGGTTTACCCTTGGCTTATTTATCTTTAAATAAAATGGAGTCAACTAAGAATACCTTTCCGGTGACTTTTTTCTATGCTTGATATATACATACATACATTGATTAGCTTGATATATTCCCAAGAATTATTAATTATTTAAACAATTTTCATAAACAAATTCATAGTTTGGCCATTTTTCCACGAATAGAGTTTTGGGTATTTTTCAACAAATAGGCTAAATGTTTTTACAGAATGAACTAAGAATATCTTTCCGATGACTTTTTTTATGATGCTTTGCAAATTTCCAAGAAGTATTAATGTTTTAAATAATTTTCATAAAGAAATTGAGACCTTGGCCTTTTTTCAACGAATGGGATACATTAGTTTAGGGTATTAAGGAAGAATGTATTTCAAATAACTCTTTCCCATGATACTTTGCAAATATATAATAATTATTAATTATTTTAACAATTTTCATAAACATATTCAGAGTTTGGTTATTTTTCAAGGAATAGGTACAGTTTGTTTACAAAGTAACTACGAATCTCTTTCTGATGACACTTTTCTATGTTGCTTCGTAAATTCACAATAATTATTAACAATTTAAACAATTTGCATAAAGAAATTCAGAATGTGGCTATTTTTCAACGAATAGGCTCAAATTATTTTACAGAATCAACTAAGAATATCCTTCCGATGACTCTTCTATATTGCTTTATAAATTTACAAACATTATTAATTATTTGAACAATTTTGATTAAAAAATTAAGAGTTTGGCTATTTCTCAACGAATAGGCTCAATTTTCTACAGAATTAAGTAAGAATATCTTTCAGATTACTTTTTTCTATGATGCTAAGAAAAGTCTTTCTGATGACTATTTTCTATGTTGCTTATGTAAATTCACAAGAATGATTAATTATTTAAACAATTTCCATAAACGAATAACCTTAATTTGTTTACAGAATCAACTAAGAATGTCTTTTCGATGACTCTTTTCTATGTTGCTTTGTAAATTTACAAGAATTAATAATAATTTAAACAATTTGCATACAGAAATTTAAAGTTTTACTATTTTTTAACAAATAGGTAGAGTTTGGCAATTTTTTAAGAAATATGCTAAATCGTTTTACATAATTAGCTAAGAATATCATTCCGATGACTTTTTTATGTGATGCTTTGCAAATTTTCAAGAATTATGAATTATTTAAAAAATTTTCATGAACAAAGTAAGAGCCCGGTCATTTTCCAACGAATAGGATCAATTAGTTTAGGGAATCAAGAAAGAATGTATTTCCAATAAATCTTTTCTACGATACTTTGCAAATATACAATAATTATTAAGTATTTTAACAATTTTCCTAAACATATCATTACATTTAACGAATTGGCTCCGTTCGTTCACAGAACCAAAAAGAATGTATTAAAAATAAGTCCTTCCTATGTTACTTTGCAAATTTACAATAATTGCTAATTATTTAAACAATTTTCATAAACATATTCAGAGTTTGGCTGTTTTTCAACAATAGGCTCAATTTGTTTACGAATTCAACTAAGAATATCTTTTCGATGACTGTTAACTATGTTGCTTTGTAAATTTACAATAATTTTCAATTATTTAAACAATTTCAATTAAATAACTGAGATTTTGGCTATTTTGTAACGAATAGGCTCCATTTTTAATAGAATTAAGTGAGAATATCTTTCCAGTGAATTTTTGCTATAATGCTCTGCAAATTTCAAAGAATGAATTATTATTTAAACAATTTTGATAAACAAATCAAGAGTTTGGCTATTTTTTAAAGAATAGGCTCAATTTGTTTGCGGAATTAATGAAGAATGTTTTTTAAATACCTATTTCCTATGATACTTTAAAAATTTATAATAATTATCAATTATTTAAACAATTTTCATAGACACATTCAGAACAATTTGTTTACGGAGTCAACTAAGAATATCTTTCCGATGACTCTTTTCTATGTTTCTTTGTAAATTTACAATAATATTTAACAATTTAAACAATTTTCATACAAAATTCAGAATTTGCCTATTTTTCAACGAATAGGCTCAATTTTTTTGCAGAATTAACCAAGAATATCTTTCCGATGACTTTTTCTATGATGCTTTGCAAATTTACAATAATTATTAATTATTTTAACAAATTAAGAGTTCAGCCATTTTTCAATGAATGGGCTCAGTTTGTTTACGGGATCACCAAGAATGTATTTCCAATAACTCTTTTCTACGGTACTTTGCACATTTACAATAATTACTATTTATTCAAACAATTTGTATAAACATATTCAGAGCTTGGCTGTTTTTCAAGGAGCAGGCTCAATTTTAACAGAATTAAATAAGAATATATTTCAGATGCCTTTTTTCTGTATTGTTTTGAAAATTTACAAGATTTATTAATTATTTGAACAATTTTCATTAAAAAATTAAGAGTTTGGCTATTTCTGAAAGAATAGGCCCAATTTGTTTCCAGAATGAACAAAGAATGTATTTTCAATAACTATTTTCTACGATACTTTGCACATTTACAATAATTATTAATTATTTAAACAATGTTCATAAGCATATTCAGAGTTTGGGCATTTGTCAAGGAATAGACAAGATTTGTTTCCGGAGTCAACTAAGATTGTCTTTCCGATGCTCTTTTCTATGTTGTTTTGTAAATTTACAAGAATTATTAATTATTTAAACAAATTTGATGAAAAAATAAGAATTTGGCTATTTTTCAACGAATAGGGTAAATTTTTGACAGAATTAACTAAAAATATCGTTCCGATGACTTCTTTCTGTTATGCTCTTCAAATTTCCAAGATTTATTAATTATTTTAAATATTTTCATGGTCAAATTAAGAGTTTGGCAATTTGTCGAAGAAACCCTCCCGTCAAACATCCTGCTCGACATTAATTGAAACCGAGGTTAAAACGCAGCGAATACACAACTCGGTCGTATGTATACGTCGCAGATGGTCATCCATCCGAGTGCTATGCACGCTCGAAATGGCTTGACATCTGGACTCTTCTCGAGTCGAGATCATTTACTGTGTATTTCTATGAAAATTTGTACGCGCCGACATTTTATAGGTTTTTTTTCCGAACTTGCATGAAAATGTTTAGAGTTGCACAATTATTTATTCTGCATCGTGAGAGGGTATCCACGCGAAGCCGTGTACAAATCAAAATTATTGAAGTCAAAATTAATGTAATGGTATTTTATTGAACTTCATTTCCAAATAAAATAAGTACATGGAAAGAAATTGGTCGCGCGCGGAGCGCGCGTATGAGCCTCTAGTTTTGTTAAAAATTAATATTTTTTCAAGATTCACCTCTTCGGTGTTTTGGTTCAAAATTATTTTTTTTTTTTACTGAAAATTGCACTTATCCATTTTTTTGTTAGAAATGTACCCTTTATAAGTTGAAAATTCAATTACTTGGTAGAAAATTCATGTATTTTGTTGAAAATTCGTCTTTCTGATAAGAAAATTAATCTTGTTTGTTGAAAATTCAATATATATTTCGACTTGAAATCTTAGGAATTAAAAGTGTTTCATATTGCATTCAATATGGTATTTACATTAATTGTATTTGAAAGAATTTATTCCTCCATATCATTACCCTATTTTCGTGAAAAATCGCCCTATTTAATATGTCTAAAAGTAAGTTTTACATAAGGGCTAACACGAGGGGTTCTATCAGATGTCGGGCGTAGCCTAAATTACTAATTTGAGAAAATAAAAGACCCTATGATCCTACTCTTCACCTTCTTACCTAAAAACCAGCTGTATAAAATGTGAACCCGAAAAACCGGGAAAGACATGTTTTTCTTGATTCACTTCAAGATTGTTGCTGGTATTGGAAAATTATTTCAATAAAAGTTGTTCATCTCTATGAAGTACATATTTTTGGTTCTATCAATTTTTTTACCTTTACTTAATAATTTAAAGAAACAAATGAAATTAAAAGTTTTTTCAATCCTTGGTTGGAAATTTCGCACAAGTACGAAAAAGTAGAACTACTCGTATTTTTACTGGAAAATACCAATGAATATAATAATTTTAAGACAGCTAAAAAATTCAGGTGGCCGTTTTAATCGACGAAAAAAATTCCCGGGCATTTTCCGGTTCGCAAAAAATTATTGAATTCTTTTTAATTCTTTGGAATTATTTTGATTAATTTTAGTTTCGGAATTTTTATTTGGAAACATGTTACCGATGAGACATTTAATTATACTTCAATTTCTCACTTATAAAGTTCTAAAGAAACAAAAATACACATTTTTAAACATAGTTGTACTACTGAGATATAATCTACTAGGATTATTCACAAAGATGTATATCTTGCAAGGGAGTGCCCGGTAGTGTGTTTTCTGTGTGGATTAATAATTTTTGTAAATAAAGATCTTGGCTCCAAAGTAAAATTTGGAAATACCTAGGTCCAAATATTTGACTTATTATTTATTAAAATATTTATATATTCAATTCTCTTATAAACTTTTATTCAAGTATGCAAAAAAAAAACATTTTAAATGTTCTTTTTTTAGCGAAAAAACAGTTCGCTTTTTGGAACTTGTTTCGCAAACAAATTTAATTTCTATGAATGTTATTAATTTAATCAATTTGTTTAAATTTCGCAAACATATTCAAAATCAGAATATGAATGGAATAAAAATAATAAAATAGTATAAAAATATGAATTATTGATAAATAAATAAATTAATTGATGCAACAGATTTTTTTTTTAAACGACAATATTTCGAAGAAGTGACTCTTTCATTGAAAAAAGCATTAAAAATATTAATGTTTGCATAAATTAAAAAACTTATTAGAAGGGAATCGAATATATTGATATTTTTTCTAATAAAAATATTTTAAAAACTGGAGAAAAACTACACGCAGCGGGAATTCAGCACCGAACCTTACGTCTAAAAACCAGGTGCGCTAGCGCCTGGACTTTTGGACAAGTTGGAAGAGGATATTTCTCAAGTCTATAAATTGGCGACGAACGATGTGTCTCATGGTCCTGAAATTCGGAATGATTTAGGCCAATATTTGTTATGAGTTTGGCTAGTCGTCCCGAAATTTCGGGATGACTAGTCTAGACGTAGCCTACTTGAAAGGATGTTTTCTCAAAACTGGCCAAATATAGGGTCCTAGGATTTTCACAATTTTACTTTGGGGTCATGATAACATAAAAACCGTTTAAGAACATTCTTGTCAACGACACAAAATTTTTTTTAGTAATATCATAATCGAAGCCTTAGTTGCTGAGATGCACCCTATAAGGTTTATAGTTCCTACTGCTTTTTATTTTTTTTGGGATTCTTTGAATTAATTATAAACTGTTTGGATTTCTTTGAAGTTTTGAATTCTGATGAAGATAAAAATTGCATGTGGTTAACTCCCCTCGAATATTTAATGTTTATTTTTTTAATTAAATTCTAATTAAATTAAAATTTCTTATTCTTGTAAATTTTCTATTTAATATAATTCCTATTTTAATATAGTTCAAGATTTTTTTTTTAATCCGTCGTTTCTTCTTATAATATCTTATAGATTTTTTTATCAAAGAATAAATCTTATTTAAGATTCATTGCTTGAAACTAAGTAAGACTTAACATTTTTATTTTCAATTGAATAAGACTCTAATAATTTCAGTAGAAATAGACATGTAGAAATAAAACCACTCGATTTTCATTCAAAGTATCAGACTCATATTTAATTGAAAATAAAAGTTTTAGATCTTACTTATTTTTAAACAATGAAACTTGAATAAGGTTTATTCTTTATTAGAAAAATCTACAAGATATTATAAGGGCAAACGTCGGGTCATTCAAATAACATATTGAACTATATTAAAATAGAAATTGAGAAGAATAAAAATTAAAATTGAAATCTGCAGAACAATTTAGCGACATATTAGTGACAGAATATTGGGGAAATTTAAACCGTTGCTGTGTGTACGGAAATTTCAGTACCAATAACTGAACTTTTTTCAGAATCGATAGACATACAGCAAAGATATATACTATCTTTGCATACACTTTGGTTATTCGCGCTAAAAAAATGTTTAAAACATTTCTTGTTTGCAGAGTTTTTCAATTTTCTAAAGTTAACACTTTTTTACATACCTAGAGGTAAAAAAAGTATCAATACAGTGCATTTAAAAATTTTAAATTGTGGTATTTAATGAGATAGGATAAATAAGAGTTTGTGGTTTAAAAATGCTTGCATAATAAATTTTAAAAGATAATAAATACAGTAGAAAAATCGACAAGATCCAGGAGTCGAAATAAATATTACAGCAAATTTTAAAAATTCAGGATTTGGTATGTAATGCCAAATTGTACGTAGTTGTCAATTTTTTCTCTAGTGTATTTTCATACTTCAAAATTGCACGCGCTCTTGAAAAAATTATAAAGCCACAAGTGAAGAAAATAATCCTATGAAGTAGCAAATTCCAAATTCGGAAAATTTGCTGTACTTCTAGGGACGACATTAAAATCCCCAAAAATAAAATTCTTGACACTGTAAAATTCCCGTATAATAAAATTCCAAAAACGATAAAATTCCCGAAGAGTTTATAATATTACCGAATTTAAGAATTCCCGACATAAAATTGCCTAATTATATAATATCCGAACTAGAATATTCCTTAATTATAAAATTGTAGAATTCTAATAATTAAAAAAATTGTTTCTTAATAAATATTATTTATTTATTAAAAAGACGATAATAAAATATTTTTCTATCAAAGAAATTTTTGTTTGACATTCAAATTTTTATTGAATTATTGTTTGAAGTTAAAATAAAAATCGTATAAACAAATTAATGTAAAAACACGTGCGCCTTAAACAGACAAAAAATTTAACATAATTTAACTCCAGATTAAAATATATACTGTAGAATCCAACTTACTACACTACTTTACCATTACTTATTATTTACTTAATCTCAATCATATTATTTTGATAGATCCTTTCCTTCACTGTTTGTTTCCTCTTCAATACAGCTTCTACGATTCTATACTACCAGCTTTATATTTTATTTGATCTTATTTCATTCATCCTTTACAACTCTTTACCAATTCTACCATAGATTTAACATTCATCGATCAGTGCTTGTAATTATATACTTTATTATGTATACTCTGTTCCTTAGAGGGCTAATTAGCCCTAAGCACTTTCTGGAAATAATTACAAATACAAATGAACAAATAAATTACAAGATTTTATGTATTTGTTAATTATTTTTTAATTGTTTAACCAATTTTTGTTCATTTAAACAATTTTATTTCCATAGAATATCGCGAATTAAGGGTATTTTATTAATACCATAGTCTATTTAATAAACTTGGAAAGTGTATTATTTATTTAAATTGTTTTCTTATTCTTTAAATAATTTGCATTAATATGCTGTTTCTTTGTTATCAAATAATATTGTTGATAACAAATTATGATTATTATGAATCATCTGGAATCAACGTTCGAAATTTTGCCGCCCCTAAAAAGTTGCCGCCCTAGGCAGCTGCCTATGTTGCCTGTTCGGTAGATCCGCCACTGCTTGCATGGGTTGGTTTTTGGGGCACCATGAAAGGGGCTCAGCGGGGCTGAAATTTAAAATGAATGATGAATTCGTATTCCTTGAAGAGTTTTCATGAGATCATGAAAGTATACCCTATAATTTGTTATACGTTTTCATGTTTTGTACGGAATTTACAAAAAAGCGTTTTTCCCCCATCTTATTCTTATGGGAAACCTTAGGGGGTGGGTGGCATCTGTTAATATTAAAATAAAAAATGCGTTTTCATGCGGTAGAGGCAAAAATGTCCATTTTCGGTTCTTATGTGGGGATTACACTTTGACCTTTACTCTATCTTTTGGCACCATTCTCGTGTTCCAGAACGAACCAAAGTGGATGTATTTTGCGTTCACAGATAAAATTGAACACTGGCGCTTATGGCACTTGCCAACTTTTTCTTGAAAAGCGGTTTTTCGAAGTTCCAACTTAAAAATACCCCGGTTCCACGTTTTTCAATATAGAGGGTTCGTCCTGGGCCTGAAATTTCGGGAATTTATCTGCCGATGTCCCTGTACGTAATCCGAGCCTTTTTCATATGGACGTATACAAATCATAGAAGCAATGAGAAAAATCTTTTTTTTTTTAAACAATGCATCCATCTCTATCACTTTATTTCATAAAATGTGGGACAGTTTCAACAATGTTCTACATCCTTTCAACAATTACTGTGTACATAAACTAACATTGAATATAAAAATTGTGGGAATTTAAGTTTTCAGAAAAAAAATCTAAAGGCAGACCTTAAACGATGAATAAATTATGACAAGTCTAAAAACATTTTTCTAAGCATTAAATTGATCCTTCAATGTATGACAAATCTGTCTGCGAGATTCCACAATATAAATGTACATAGGCAATTTGAAAACACATCCCCAAATATTAAATTAAAAAATCAAAGATAAATTAATACTTGATTATAAAAAATGGACTTCTTTCTTATAAGGTTCATATGCAAAAATATATTATGATCGAGAAGAGCGGGGTACAATGAACTGAACGGTGTATGATTATACTTTAAAAATTTTGTTACGATTATTTTACCATCCAATATTTTACATTATTTTGAGGCAGAACTATTTTTAGTATTGCACAATGTAACATTGAAGATAGAGCGGCTCAAACTCGACTAAGCATTGGGGTCTTAGTCAATACTATGTAGGTATTTTTTATACGCACAGTAAGATTCGTAAAGAAAACCTATATCAGTTTAGGCAGCCTGAAGTTAAAAAAAATGATTTACATATTTCATACACTTAGTCATTGTACTCTACTCTCCGGTACTTATTTTATTCTCCTTTACATTTCAGAATTTACTAAAAGTGGTCACAGTCCTTATAAAGATTTTTGTGCACCTGCATTTAACTATTTATGGTAAAATTGTCCTATAAATCGGTCGATCTTGCATCATTAATGCTACATGGTACGTGCACTTCGAGTCCATCAAGTTCTTTTGTCATCGCGATCTGACAACCGAGCCTAGATCTGAAATGGATAATTATATTAATTGAAATTATTGTAAAAAAATCAGTAATATTTTTTATATGTAACACATTATTAAAATTGTTAATATATTTTTAGAATAGACTGTCTAAAATCTTCACAAATTGTATTACTTGATTTGTCGAAAACTAGAAGTATGGAATCTTTTGGGATTTAATATTCTTTAGTTATAGAATGAAGAAGGAATAAGATAGTAAGAATCCTTCGTAGCATTAACGTCTGAGAATGTGTTAACGATGAATCAGAAGACAAAAGTCACGACAACTTCTACATCACAGATCTTTATTACTCAATGTAAAATAAAAAAATCTTCTGCAAATAATTGCATGCGACGTTTCGAACGCTGGTTTCGTCATCAGACTCATTAATCTAAAGAATATAATCTTACTATATTCAATATAAGTGAACTTAAAAATAACAACAGTAGATTAGCTAAATGCTCAAAATATTAATTATTACAACGTATGCGCAGAATGTTAAAGATGTAAAAAAATAGAAAACATATTTTGAGCATTTAGCTAATCTATGGTTATTATTTTTAATTTTACTTATATTCAAAATAATATTATGTTTTTTAGAATAATTAGTCTGATGAGGAAACCTTTGCAGGTTTCGAAACGCCGCTGCAATTTTTTTGGATTTCTTTTTATTGAGTAATAAAACTCTGTATTCTGTAAGTTGCTGTGAACTTTGTCTTTTTTTCCATCTTTATTCTTTAGTTAAACAAATGTTTTATTTATCCATAATTACTTAATTTATAAATAATTTGTAGTGTTTAATTTCCATTGTTTTAAATTTCTTAAATATTCCATTTAATTTTTAATTTTATAAAGAAAAAAATATAAATTTTAACAAATAAGATCTATACTAAATACACAAAACTTAAAAAAAAAGTTTGAACTTTACTTGTGAGAATTAATAATTTTTTTTAATCCCATCAAATATAATAATTCCTCTAAACTGCTCTGATTGTAGAGTATTTACTTTCAAAACATTTTTTTTGTTATAAAAGTTCCAAAACCAGTCATTCTATAAGACAAGAGATAAGATAAGATATACTTTTATTTCTACAAGTAAAAACTATTACAATTTGTCGAATGACGATACTGATAAATAAACCTTCAATAAAAGAGAGTTCCGTAGGTCTAATGAAAATTTAACTTACGTCTCAGTAATTTCATGAACTAAATCCAACATATCAATTTCATCAGTCGAAGGTTTCTCTGGGAGATTGTCATAAACGTCCTTTGGTATAATAAGGTGACATGTACTACACGTGACTGTCCCTTGGCAAGCACCTGCAAAGAAGGAATTCTTTGTTCAGTTGAAAATTGCTAAGAAGATGGCAAAAGTGAGTCTCTGGAAAAAATGTATATTTGCAAAGAATAAAGTATTCACACGGACCTTTCACGTAAAAATGAATGAATATGTTGTATTCCTAGTACTCAATCTTTTGAAAAAACTTAAAACTGGGCTTCCCTATTTTGTTAATACCCTAAGGAATTATCAGAAATTAAATATATTATATTTTTCCAAACATCAAGTACTTTAAAAAATAGACTTATTTTAACTTTAACACTTTTCCAATCACCCTCCTCTTAGGGGATGGTATAGTATTACGTAACGGCCCAGGTGGGAGGGGGATGGAAAAGGCCCATGTTGAGGTTACAGACATTTACTATAGAAAAGGCGTTTAGGGGGATGGGTGGTCTAAATTGTCTAGAAAAAGGTGTTACGTAATACTTGAGCAGCCCCTTCGTTTGAATATATATGGGGCACTTTTTCTCAAGTTTACCCACCCCAAAAATCGGACTTTCTTGTATCGGACTCAAACTTGGACAAAGTGTTGTCCTATTGGATGCTAGTTTATGGGAAAAATATGTTATTTGGAAAAATATTTAACGATGGGGAGGAGTGGAACTTCTTGTATTTTGCGCCAACAGGGTCTTTTTGCGATGTACTTAACTGTCTTCGTATTGGGTAAAAAAAAATGTTAAACTCCATGTTTCCGATAGATTTTTGTACGTTCGATCGAATGGTTACAACCATTTTTAACAACATTACAAATTTGACTCCAATTTTTCAAGATCAAAAGAGACATCTATTTAAGTTTGACACTTTTAATTTTTTTGTTTTTAACCCTCCGTTAGACGCAACCCTAAAACTTCCTAGTTTAGACGCAATGTGCCTGACAGGCCACCTGTACACTGAGAGACTTTTTGTTAGAATAAGTCATAAAAATGAATGAGAATTTAGTATAATATCGTTCCAAAATAGGGAAAACAGGGTTTGCGTATCAAAAATTAATATAGTGGTTTTCAGCCGGCAAAATTAATATTTTTGTTTGAACAAATGGAAAGGATGTTGCATCAACTGTTATAAAACTTGCGAGAATTTAAAATTCACTATATCAGAGTTGACAAGCGAAGTTAAAACGATAGTAATACAATTTATTCGAAAGAGTGAAAACATCTTTTGAAGTTGCCGTACAAAGCATATGAGAATCTCAAACGACTATTTGAAAAATAACTCACTCCACCAAAAGATTCAACCTTCAGAAGGAGGAACTAAATACAGAAATTAAATACAATTATATACGGAAACACGCGTACAATTATCATTTGTATTATTATATACTTAATTTATTCACTACATACATAATCGCACGCTTAATCGCTATGAAAAATCGGAATCGCTGCGGCGAGATTCGAACCTAACTTACCCGAAGCACTAACGCATTTTATCCCTAACAACTAAACCCCACGGCTAACTTATATTATGGAATATTTGGCAAAAATCTCGGCAAACCGGCGTCGCTTGACAATTCAGGGCAGTATGAAAAATATCTGGGCCCTGTTTCACGAGTGATTTGAACCTGAGTGTATTTAGATGTAATATTTTATAAATTGTACTCATTTAATTAAATCTTATTATCTTAGTGTATAAATTTCGAGAGAAAAAATTCCTCATGTTTTGAATCCCACAGTAAATGAATGAATTGAAAATAGAAAGAGTTTACTTTTATTTAAAATATTGTGAAACATAACCTGTCGGCATACATGTGATAAAAGCGCCTTTTTGACTACAACCAAGCATATTTTGACAGAACTAAGGAGTCAGATACAATTAATGTGTACAATATTATATATTAATTAAAAAATATATATATTTTCTGACAGTTAAAAGATTGCAGTAATAAAACATTGTTGACTATTTAAAAAAGAAGTTTGTGATTTTGAAAATTAACGCATTAAATGCTTTTTTTTTACAATTTTTGGTATCAGAAAACGCTTTTGGTTTTGAAAAATCTGGACAGGGATTGGAGTAGAGAATATAAATAAAATAAAGGTATAATTAATTTTCTCGTTCAGCTAATTTTTTGTTTCAAGTAATTTCTTAAAAATAATAATAATGGGATTTTACAATATTTACATGCATTAATCTAATTGAACCGAATTGGACCGAATTGGACCGACAACAACAAGGATTTCATAGTTTGCTATGCGGCTTAGGTTTCTGTCAACTTCATATAGACAATATCAATTTCTAAAATACGTTTTCGAGATTATGATATTCACTATTTTTCTTATTCAAATTATTTTTCGAAAACTCAGTAAAAAGAATATCACTTTTTCATAGTGTTAATTCTTGAAATGGAGATTCATAATATTTCGTATTTAGAATACTACTTTGTCGTCTTCGTGTTTTAAATACTCGTATGATAATATTAAACTTCGGTACTGTAATACGAATAAGTGTAATAAAACCTCGGTTTTCCCTATTTTGGTACGATTTTATACCAAATTCTAATTCATTTTTTTCATTTATTCTAACAAAAGGTCTCTCAGTGTATTCATTCGAGAAGCACATCAGAAATAATTGTTATAGAAAGTTATCTTAAGGTTTTTGGGGTCGCTGATTACGATTCTGATGTTGAAATTGCAAAATTCAAAATGGTGGATCCAATATGGCGACTATTGAAAGGCAGAATCGCAGAATTAGCGATTTTTTTTCAACTCGTCTGACACTTGATGTACGGGGGTTTTTTGGGATCGCTCATTACGATTCTGACGTTAGAATTGCAAAACTTGAAATGGTGGATCCAATATGGCGACTATTGAAAGGCAGAATCACCGAATTTGCGTTTTTTGAATTGCACCTCTTGTTATGAATTTTCCCTACGGAATAAATAACACTTTATTAGTGACTCAAAAAAGCTTCGTATACTGATTTTCGTTGGAATAAGATAAGTTTTCGAAAATACTGTCAGCCATATTGCATCCGCCATTAGGTTTTTTGTAAAAATGACGACAAATATATTATCATCGACTCATGGGACTCCAGTGTGACGATTGTCATCGAAATCGAAAAAGTTGTTCATACAAGTGTCCGCCATATTGAAACCGCCATTTGTTTGTTTGGAATTGACATCAAATTCCTTATTGGCAAACCAAAAACCCCTGAGAGTAAAATGTCAAGTTTCAATTATGAAAGCTTCTCTTTTTGTTAATTTGTTGGCGACTTCGTCCGCTCGGGTGCAGGGAACCTGGCATGTTTGAAGGATCACAGTCACATTTTACCTAGCCTGCCATAAAACTTATTAAGGTTTTCGAAAAAGCTTATATTGATTAACGAATACTAAGAAGGTCAAGCCCCTGTGCGCTCTGTAGTACGAGAGATGAGCGAAAACAGCTTGAGGTCGCCTGTCAGGCCGGTTGCGTCTAACGGAGGGTTAAATAGAGCTTAGGATTCTCACTTTTGAAGCCGTTAAGGACAAAATGTCTTTTTTGTCCGACCCCCCTTGAAAACGCGCCATTGCATGCACGTGAGGCAGGCGTAATGTGGCCGCTTCCAGCCCAGTGACGTTCGCACATGCGCACTCCGCCGCCGGGCCAACATGAAACTTTACGCCCGCTACACATACAGTGCACCACACAAGTGGGAATATAAAGGAAAATATCTTTATCTTTAAAAAAAATTGTATCGCTGCACCCCACAGTCTCCCTTCTGCAAAGTACGCTAGTTCTTTCTTTCACTTATAATCTAAAATTATCAAGTACACCAAACAACCTCTATCTGCTTAACAATCTTGTTTTAAAGAAGAGTAGGACAAAAAGTATGGTGTGTATCAAGGGCATACGGCTATTTTGCCCTCGATACACAATATACTATTTTTTCTCGAATGACGTGATTTTTACATTCTCATCCTATAATGAGAACGAATTATATTTGTGTAAAATTTGACCCCCCCCCCCTTTTTGTCAAATGTCCACGTTTTGAGACCCCCTGAACCCAAAAAACAGGTTTTTACAAAATGTCTGTCTGTTAGTCTGCAGATTTTTAGTTTGTTAGCACGATAACTTTTTAAAGATATTTAACAATTTTACGGACGAATATTAATAGTACTCAAAAAGGCGAACAAAATATTCTAATGGTTTTTTTTTGATAGAAGAAAAATTACCGAAGTATTTAAAATATTTACAGTATTTGCATTTACAAAATTCCAAAAAACAAATGAAAATGAACATTTTAAGCCAAATAACGCACGGTATGAAAAAAAGTCAAGAGAAGAAAAATGTTTCTCTTTGTACACCCTACAATATTGTTATAAGACTTTTTTTACTTTTCTTGAAAAATCAAAAATTCAAATTTTTATCACAAAAAAAATAATGAAAAATCAAAAATTCCATTTTGCGGTAAAACTATATAAGATACGAAAAAGATGAATAGACAAAAATTGTGCACTCAAAAAAGATCTACAAATTTGTTATTAATCACTTTTTGATGGGACGCGTAGTTTTTGTTTTATTTGTAAAAAACTGATTTAAGAATAAAATAAATTAAATTTTTGGACAAACGACACAAACCACGAAAAAAATTAAGAGATAAAAGTTGTTCACTCAGAAAAGAGCTTCAAATTTTTTATTAATCATTTTTTGATAGGATACGTAATTTTTGTTTCAATCGTGAAAGATAACATTAACAATTAAAATTTTTTTTTGAAAAACGACGCAAGGTACGAAAAAAGATGAATAGACAAAAGTTGTTCAACCAAAAAAGATCTACAAATTTGTTATAAACTTTTGTTATAAAAATAAATTTAAAATAAAAAAATTAACTTTTTCGAAAAATGATACACGCTACAATAACATTTTATCTAACAAAATTTTCACCTAAATTACATTTACAAATTTTCTTAGAACCACTTTACGCTAGGATGCATATTTTTGGTTCAATTCGTAAAAAATAACATTGAACATAAACAAATTAAATTTATGTAAAAACGACACAAGTTGCAATAAAATGCATAATAACAAAATTGTTTTTCTTATAGGATGCGCATTTTTTTAAATCATAAAAACAAGACAAGGAAAATACGTCTGTTTTTAATATCAATTCATATTGTGAATTGTAATAATATACATTTGTTGAAATGATATAATCTTTTCACGGTAGCTGAGAATAGAATTAAATGTAAAATCTGGAACAAATATTGAAGTAATCATGATACATACAATTTGTACTTTATTTTGCAATATCTAAATAAGCAATCATAGGCCGACGTACAGAAATAAATGTAATATACATTTGATATAATAATGTTGAACATATAATGTAGAAAATTTCGCATTTTGGACAAAATCGAGTGCGAAGCACGAGGTATGTGATGATAATGTATTCTTTAAAGCCGAAGGAGCTTTAACAAAAGAGAATTCACAATCACCAAATTATAGTTGTCAATAATTTGACCTTTAATTTTAAAATTTCTGTGCACAAATGTGGGGGAAATACAAAGACCGAGCACGCAGCGCGAGGTAAATACATTATCGAGTATGGTTTGACGTGTTTTGTGCTGCATTTTTTAGCACAACCATTTATTAAGTTCTATAACTCTAGGCACATTACTGAAAATGCCGATATTCATTTTTTTCGAACTTCGAATTTACAGTTACTACCTTAAATTACACAGCATCGTGAAATTTGTTCTCTACAACTGACAACTACAAAAGAATCTTATTGCTTATATCAGTTGATCACTTACGCCTCTGTCCGAAGTTTAAAGGTCGTTAACTAGACAGTTCCATAACGCTTAGTCCTTGTGCAGTTACATGAGCAAAAAAAGCGTTATAGCAATATGTTGTTAGAGCGCTTTCTACTTTTGACACGAAGTTTAAAGGTCGTTAACTAGACAGTTCCATAACGCTTAATCCTTGTGCAGTTACATGAGCAAAAAAAGCGTTATAGCAATATGTTGTTAGAGCGCTTTCTACTTTTGACCGCAGTCCCATGATTGGGCGAGACTGCAAGCAAACTTGCTGATGTGATGAACACTGGAAGCGATGACAACTGCCTCTCAAGAGGATGTGTAGAATTATTCGCATTTCGGTTCACCACAGTAACGAAGCCAGCGAAGGCGCGCGCTGCCCTGCAAGGGACGTTAGGGTATAAGGATGAAACCGTAGTGTGTATACTTCTTGCCTATTTTTAATTCAAAAAAATCTCGTCATTCGAAAAAAATAAGGAGAACAGTCAACACGACAAAACGGCCTTCAGATTCGGGATCAGCGGGTCAAAATCCATAGCAAATGATGGGTCTTGTTTCTAGATCAAGACACGTTTTTTGTGAGGCTGTGATAAGCATTTGAAAAAAAAGATTATTTGACCTATACGAAAATGAGAGTAAAAGATTTTTTTATAGCATCCTCATGATCTCGGCCTGTTTGCATGCCTGTGGAGCGGGCCTATAAACCCGCTTCTCGAGCATTGTGACTGGAAATTACTTTATACTCCCTAGTGAGTAGAAAAATTATGTCAACGAAAGAATATGGCTTATAATCACCTTAGTGTGTGAATAACGTGTAGGCGACAGTCATGTTTTTTAAAGGTCGATATATGTAGCAGGGATAGTATATAACATAACGAAAATGTCATAGCGACTAGAAATATATTTTTCAATTGAAAAAAATAATAAGAACTTGCTCCCGAGATATGGGGAGGCTGAATAAGAATAAAAAACTTTTCATCCAAAAAAATTATTCTGTTCCGGGAAAATAAAGATTTAGTGTGACGATATCGCACTGTAAGACTATTTTCTTATTTAATTGTAAAATCAATTTCATGAAATTTCACGGCAATCGGTGAAATCATTGAAATCGTTGAAATCATCTTACATATTGTTATTACAATGCTTTATATTAAAAAATGGATACTTAAATATAGAAGATATGATTTGTATATGGTTGTCAGGCCGAACATGTGAAAAATAATAGAGATAACTTAGAAATAAGTGATATTTCGTAAATTCTAACCTAAATATCTTATGAATCCCAAGTAGGGCCCTCTATATGAAAAAACGAAAAAGTGTAAGAAGGCAATAAATAAGTGTTAACTAAAGAAATAAAGTAATAAATGAACATAAATTACAGAGACTTGAAGTGCATCCATTTTAAAAAGAAATATGTATGCAACACTTATATTCTGTCTATATTGAAGTGATATACACATATATAGCAAATATATCCTACATATTATACTAAATAGATACTAAATTAATCATCAAACGAATATATTTAATATCTGCCGAGACTAAATTTACCTATAAATTCAAATTTTTTTAATTTTAAGTACCATTATAACATTATAACTAAGTATTTTATAGATTATTTTCACAGGAAACTGTACTTTTTTTATATTCCAATCTTTTATTCAATATCTGCTGGCAAAATAAAACTTCTTACGTTGATTATAAACGTATCTGCTGCTTCACATTAATGGAAATACATCCAATTTTTGCGTAATTAGATGATTTAACCGATTTCATGCTGACCTTCAGGTGACGGTCAAATTTCATGAAATCGGTGCCGCGCCAAGAAATATCTGAACTGTTTCGACTTTTTTTATTTGAGATTCGGAAAATAGCCAATGAGGCCATTAAAATCAACCTTCGCTTTTCTTCTGATTAGTAGAAGAGATGCAACAATTCAAGGTCCTTGTAATGATCGAGGTAATATTAAAAATATTACTAATCTCGTACTAATTTATTTGTTAATTTTCTCCAAAATAAAGTATTTAAACTACATTTTCTTTTACCAGTGTAAAATCTTCAAGCACAAAGGGAGTCGAGCGAATTTTGAGCGACAACAAACTTCTAGCTGGAAAGTTATTCATAAATGTATAAATTTATTTTCTACGGAAAGAAGTATTCCAAATAAATCATCATTAAGATGTCATCAAGGTTTTATTTCGGCCGCGCGGCCCGTTTCTTCGCACGTAAGTTGTAAACTGTTGTTTGCCAGAGGAATCTATAGTGCTTACTGTAGTATCTAGTACATTAAATTTCAACATTTTTAATATTACTTTATTGATAATTGTAGAAGTATTAATTGTGATTTGCCACAAAAGCTTTCTAATAATAAATTACGTGAGATAAGAGGGGGAAGGTGGGGGGTCAAATTTAAGGACCCTAAAAAATAAAATATGCTTCAAAATTTCAGAAAAAAAAACTTTACGTAATTTATACACAGCCCCTTACAGAACCCGGTCCCACAATTTTTAAATATTTTTAAAGCTCAAATGATTCTAAATAAAATTGTATATTAGAATCTTATTATACGAAAAGAAAAATTTGGAAACAGAAATTTCTATTTTTTTTTTATTATTTCAAGTTGTCTAAAATTAAAAAAAATGTATTAAAATGATTGTTTAATGCATCATAGGTTAGAGGATTATCAAGATTTTGATCATTTATGATGTCAACCTTTCACTTAACCTTGAACGCTCATGGCGTAAGCTGTAAGGTAATGCCAATCACGTCACACGTGGGTTCACCGCACTGTAAATCTTTAATGTATAAAGAACTATAAAAATGGAATTTCAAAGTTTGTTTCCAAATATTCTTAACGTATAGTAAATTATACGTAAAGCTGCATGGTATAATTTTTTATATGACAAAAAAAAACTAGAGATAAAAATATAAATAAAAACGTAGAGCAATTTTTCTTTTTTTAAATGTTTAAAGTTGTCTGCAACTTTGGAAAGTCAATGAAAATGACCTTTGAATGCGTTATAGCCTAAGCCCTAAGGGATTTCCTAAATTTAGTGTAGCAACTTTTTCGTAATAGTTTCAATTGAAAAAAGGTGAAAAATTTGCCAAATTTTTTGCCGAATTTTTATAAGCACAGCTTATAAAAATTCAAATACTAGAGAACGCAAAACAGCATACTTACCAAAACCATCCAAATCTATGTCATTATTTACAACGATGTCCAGCAAGGTATCGCCAACTTTTCCTTTTGCTTCGATTCTTTCTCCGCTTGCTCTGACAAATGTCACTTTCACTCTGAAAAAAGCAAATTTCAAAATATTAGTATAAGTAAGCTTAATAATAAATAATAAATAAAAACAAAACAAAAGTTTTTTTTATCAACTTCATATTTGAATTATTCTTTACAGCCCCTGAAATGTTTGATAAGCATGGTTGGGCACAACGGTTAATTGTAAATTAATTAATCAATCGGGTACTCTAATCTCAAATTTTTGACATTTAATTTTATTTCGTGAATCTGAATTGTCGTTAACCGACAAAATTGCGCAAATGCATTCTACACCTGGAAAATATTATTATTCATAAGTTTATAACTTACTTTTACGTTTAGAATATTTTTTCCAAAAAGTCGTATGCATTCATAGGGGCCATCCATATACCACGTGGACAATTTTTCACCACCTTTTGACCCCCCCTCTCCTCCTCGTGGACAGCCGTGGTATTTTGGCAAACAGACCCCCCCCCCTTCTCTGTCCATGTGGAAATATTTTATAAAAATATAGATATCATTGGTCTTCAAAAGCAAGGAGGCCAAAAGGAGCGATGAGTTAGCTGAAAATTCGGATTTACTTGAGAACGTGAGCTTAAACAAGGTTTGAAGTCCAAACAAAAAGTCGAGAAAATATTCTTAGTTTTTCATGTGTGTCCACGTGGATTCTAGCCCGACGCCCCCGGCCCCCCTCGTGGACAAGCGTGGAATTTTTCTATATGGAAATATATATTCCATATATATTATATAAATATTCCATATATATTTGTCCATATGGATGGCCCCATATGGACTTCCTACCTTGTCTCATTAAGCTTATGCTTTCAAGAAAACCCAAATTTTCAGACAATTCACCGCTTCTTTCGGCTTCCTAGCTTTTTAATACCAAGAATATCCATATTTTCATCAAATATAAAATAAGTCCACGTGGACAGAGGAGCCAGAAGAGGGGGGAGGTGACGTCAAAAGTCCAAGTTTGTCCACAACGGGGGAGGGGGGCAAAAAGTGGCAAAAAAATGTCCACGTGGTATATGGACAGCCCCTATCCTATCACGATCGTGACGTCATGCTAAAATACTCAATTTGTTTAGGTCTCTTGTAATTTGTCTTACATTATTATTATTTTTTTTTTATTATGAGAAGTTGTAGGCTCCGGAAGCTACGATCATGGTTCTTTAAAGCAACCAATCCCGAC
>CAKNYM010038578.1:1999-18949 GCA_932195095.1 Andricus curvator | reverse complement strand
CTAAGGTCCCTTACTACTTTCAAGGGTCCCTTACTACTTTTAACGGTTCCTTACTACTAATGTCTGATGTAGCCTACTGTGGCCCTGGTGGGCTAATTGGTGAACGCTCCAATCCTGAATAGTGACGTTCCCAGTTCAAATCCGGGCCAAGGTAAATTTTTTTTTGTTTCTCCAAAAATTACTGGACCAGTAATCGGCAAAATTTGAGATTAGAAATTAATTACCCGGATCGACAACATAATACCAATACTCTAAATTTTTAAGCATTGATTTGTCAAAAGGTCATCTCATTTTTAATAAAAAAGTTGAAAATTTGTTTTGAACTAAATTTCTAAAGAAATTGAATTTAACGCACAGCCCTGGGGTTGTCTTAAAAAAAGAAACAAAAATGTCCAAAGTGGCACGCAGGTGATTTCCACGCCTCTTCCAAACTGCTTCTGTACCTACATATACACGTTTATTTACTGTACGAGAGTGAAACGATCCTCGGTACACAGTCGGATCAGGTTTCAAATATTGGTATGCTACTTCCGTTTTCTTTTATTTCTCACAGGAGACAAGTTACCTTACTTTGTATAAATAACTTTCTTAAACCTGTTTTCAATAAAATTGTCTCATTCAAGAAAATACGTATTATTTCAGTACTTTAATTTTATTATTAATAATATAAATTATTCTCAATTTTAACAACATTAAATTATTTCAATTAAATTTTCCAAAAATATATAATTTTTTAAATAAATTTTTTACTATTCTTCACCCAACCTGGAATAACGTGAAACTAAAGTTTTCAAAAAACATAATTTTTGAAATATTTTTTATACAGTATACTAGAAATTATAAACGTGATACAACGCACGGGTAACATTGCATTGCCAATTAATAATATACAAAAAAATATTTAATATATATTTTTTTTAATCAAGCTTTTATGAAAATAATATAAAAGAAAAGAAAATAATTCAATTTAAAAAGGGATTTGCAATAATAATATATTAATAATAAGGTGAGTAAAAATAAAATAATTATTATTATTATCAATTAGTATTCCTTGAATTCGTCTAAATTCCATAAATTCCCTGCATTATTTTGAAATCTTTGGAAATTTCTCAATCTTATGAATTCTTTGAATTCGTGTAATTTCCTGCATTTGTGGAATTTCCTAAATGCTCAGAATTCTGAAAAATTCGAGATATTCAGGAATTTTAGATAATTCACAATATTTGAGGAATTTAGGAAATTTAGATAATTTCCTGATTTCCTTAAATATTCTGAATTCAGTCAATTCAGGAAATACAGAATATTCAAGGATTTCAGAAAATTCAGGGAAATAAGGAATGCAAGATATTTAAGGGATTCAGAATATTCCAGAAATTCAGAATATTCGACAAATTCAAGGATTTTAGGGAGTTCGAAGAATTTGAGGGATTTCAGAGCATTAAAGGAATTCAATGAATGAATGAAAATAAAGCAATAAATAAAAGGCATTCAAAGAATTCCGAGAATTCTAGAAATTCCGAGAACTCTAGAAATCCCGAGAACTTTAGGAATTCAGAGAATTTTAGGAATTCAGAGAATTTTAGGAATTCAGAGAATTTGAGGAATTCAGAGAATTTTAGGAATTCAGAGAATTCTAGGAATTCAGAGAATTTTAAGAATTCAGCTAATTCTAGGAATTCAGAGAATTCTAGGAATTCAGGGAAATCTAGGAATTCCGGGAATTTCAGGAATTCAGGGAGTTCTAGGAATTCAGGGAATTCAGAGAATTATGTAAATTCTAGGAATTCTAAAAATTTTGGGAAATTCTAAGAATTCTAGGATCTCTAGGAATTCCAAGAATTCTAGGATCTCTAAGAATTCTAGGAATGATGAGAATTCTAAGATTGTTAGGATATCTAACATTTCTAGGAATTCTAAGAATTTTAGGAGTTTTAGGAATTCTGAGAATTCTAAGAATTGTAGGAGTTTTAGGAATTCTACTAATTCTGGGAATTCTAAGAATGTTTGGAACTCAGAGAATTCAGAGAATTCTAGGAGTTCTAGAAATTCTAGGAATTTGGAGAATTTCTAATATTCAAGGAATTCACATATTTTCAGGAATTCAGAGAATTCCAAATATTCAAGGATTTCACAATATTCAAGAGCATTTAAGGAATTAATAATATTCAAGGAATTCAGATAATTGTAGAAATTCAGAAAATTCCAGGAATTCAGAGAATTATGTAAATTCTAGGAATTCTACGATCTCTAAGAATTCTAGGAATTCTAAGAATACTAGGAATTCTAAGAATACTATGAATTCGAAGAATACTAGGAATTCGAAGAATACTAAGAATTCGAAGAATACTAGGGATTTGAAGAATACTAGAAATTCAATGAATACTAGGAATTCTATGAATTTTTGAGATTCTAGGAATTCTAAGAATTCTAGGAACTGAGAGCACTTAGAGAATTCTAGGAATTCTGGGTATTCAGGAAATTCTAGAAATTTTGAGAATTCCTAATATTCAAGGAATTCACAATATTCAAGAGCATTTAAGGAATTATTAATATTTAAAGAATTCAGATAATTGTAGAAATTCAGAAAATTCCAGGAATTCAGAGAATTATGTAAATTCTAGGAATTCTATGATCTCTAAGAATTCTAGGAATTCTAAGAATACTAGGAATTCTAAGAATAATATGAATTCGAAGAATGCTAGGAATTCGAAGAATACTAGGAATTCGAAGAATACTAGGAATTCGAAGAATACTAAGAATTCGAAGAATACTAAGAATTCGAAGAATACTAACAATTCGAAGAATACTAACAATTCGAAGAATACTAGGAATTTGAAGAATACTAGGAATTCAAAGAATACTAGGAATTCTAGGAATTTTTGAAATTCTAGGAATTCGAAGAATTCTAGGAACTCAGAGAACTTAGAGAATTCTAGGAATTCTGGGTATTCAGGAAATTCTAGAAATTTTGAGAATTCCTAATATTCAAGGAATTCACCTACTTTCAGAAATTCTGAGAATTCCGAATATTCCGAGAATTCACAATATTCAAGGAATTTAAGGATTTAAGGGAATCCAGACATTTTCAGGGATTTCAGAGCATTTCGGGAATTCAAGGAATATAGACCATTCAAGGAATTCTTAATGTTTACGGAATTCAGGTAATTCAGTGTATTCCAGGATTTTCAGAGCATTCAGTAAATTCAAGGATTTCAGCGAATTCCATAAATATCAGAGCATTAAGAGAATTCAAAGAATTCGTACAATTGAAGAGATTTTGGAATTCATAGAATTCCAGGATTCTGGAAAATGTTCATTGCTCTAAAATTAAAACCCTTAATTTTGAAAAATGACAAATTTTAATTTTTACATTCTTGTATAATAAATTAATAATGTTAAAGGCTCGACTTCTGCGTGTAATTAAAAATTTTAATTTGAGAGATTTTCAGAATTTAATTATTTGTACTGGAACTAATATCGCAGAAGTAAAAAAGGTTAAAGTTTTTTTTTTATTCCGATTTTTTTGTAATAAAAAATGAAAAAGAAAATGAAAGAAACATAGTAATTAAAACCTCAAAATATATTTATTTCAAAAATATTAGTTTCCAGTTATCAATGTTATTCTGCTGTCATATATTACTATCAATTGAACATGATTTCATTTTACACTTACGTGTTTCTTAACTTAAATTAAGAAATCGAACCAATTTAAAAAACAGGAATAAAAAGAGCGTATATTATTAGTAATTTTTTTCAAATCAACCCTCTGATGGTGGAAAATGGGAAACACGTTATACGCGGCGTGAGAGCAAAGATATCATGTGGGGATAAGTAAGCCTATTGGCAGAGGGTTAATAATTATTTTTTAATGATTTTTTTTTCTCTGAGAAATTTCTCTAAATATTCAGAAAGTCTTGCGAGATGTTTGCAAACTGCCAAAGGTAGGCGTGAATTTTTCAATAAGCGTTCCGCGCTCCAACGTGTATCGGGATCAATGACACGCCCGCAGATTCTTGAGGCATCCGCGACTTACGTATAGGTACCATGCAGAATTCCAACAACCTTCCTCGACTTCCCAGCAGGACCTACTGGTTTCTATTTATATACACGATCAGTGAGGCCTTGCGCTTCACTATGTAGCCATTGAAGCACGCAATTTTAGCCACCTTGTTCGCGAACTGTTTCAAAGAATAATTTACTTTGAAGAAAATATATAAAAACTACCTTTCTTTACGATTTACAATCAAACTCATTTGAATTCCCCGCCTTTTTCTAATCTTGATTCGAATTAAGCGCTTTTTTCTAATCACAATTTAAATCTCGCGCCGTTTTCTAAGGGCAGTCAACTCTAACCTGAAAATTAGGTATTTCTAGTTGTGACGTCAACTGGCAAGATGGCCGCACACCGAGGACCAAGGAATAATACCAATTGCATGAGACGAAACTTTTGTTGTATTGTATTTTATTACTCTCCCTTTTACGGGTTTGAGGGCTCCGTTCCCTTTACATCTTTTACAATTTCACTTAACCACTATGCCTTATGCTTATCTTGACCTATAATCGCTTAGCCTTCTTATTATTTACAAGTTCTTAAATATTATCTTACTAGCTATTAACTATTATCTAGCAAGTGCGCGAGATCTTCCAGGGCTTCCATTTCCTCTTGCCATTACTCTTCAAGCTTTTCCAAGTCACGCAACACTAATTTTCCTTATACATATTTCAATTTTGGTTTTCTCCTCTCCCATGTATTCTCTTTTCCCTTTTCCCTTTTCTCTTCTAAGCTCTTCACCCACTTTTCCCCTTGTCCACAACCGCTCAATATCCACCTAACTTTATCTACCACGCTCTTTCCCCCTTCCTCTTCCCCTTTACACCTCTCCAACACGTGCTCCCACGATTCCCTTTCATACCCACATACCCTACACATTTTCATTTCTTCACTCATCCAATATTTACACTCATTCATGCCTTCTCCCATTCTGAAACGTATCATCCTGGACCACCTGCACTATTTTTTCAATTTCCCTCATTTATTATATTTTGACTCCATAATCTTTTCCCACCTCTTCTCTTCCTGCTTCTGACCTTACTCATTTCCCCCTCTACTACCTGTCACTCCCTCCCCTCGTCGCACATTCAACATTCCTTTCTAACTTGCCATCTCTCCTCCTCCCATCTTGAATGCCCCGTGTTACCTTTCCTCTCTCTATTTAGTATTTCCTGCAGGAACACTTGTGCAACTTTACTACCCTTACCACTCTTAAGTTTCCCTTCGAAATTCCAGACCCTTTTCCTTTTCACCGTAGTGTACTTGGATATTCTTTTTCATTTTTAGAAGGCTATTCAATTAAATAATTAAATCGATATAACAAAAAATTATTAATTTTATTATTGAATTGAATAGCTCTTTAAACATAATAAATAATATCTAAATACACTTAAGGCGAAAAAATAATTGTTTCTGTGTTATAAAAAAATAAGTTTCGTTCCATGCATTGCTTGACCCTCAGCGTCCAGACATCTTGGATTTCTCTTACCCTACCTGAAGTTTTAATTTGTACACAAGCGCAGCCGAATCCCGATTTGAATTTTCTGCCCTTTTATAATCATAATTTAACGCGATTTTAATTAACTACCATTTTCCAATCTAATTTGTCTAATTTTACATTTTTAATCTAAAAGATATAAACCTGTCTTTTTCTATTACATTATTTGGAAATTTTATGTATCAATATATCATTTAACTTTTCGTGGAGCCCTTTTTTCGATTAAATTTCAAATATCTTTTTCTTATCGAGTTGAAATCTAGGTTATTTTTAGGTTTATGGCCATGCATTTCATTCACCATAGATTCGTAAATTCCCTAGATTCCAACTCGATGAAAAAAATTAAATTTGTTATTCTTTATGGTTGAAAATTCCGAATTTAAATTTATTGCCAAAATTAACCTAGATTCTAACACGATTTTATTTTTTTTTAATTGACAATTGCAGTAAGAAAGTGATAAATTAAAATTAAAAAAGTACCCGAAATTGTTTTTTGATCCTTTTCTTTCAGAGTTGAACAGCTAATAAAGTAGTGAAATTGCCGTTACGAGGTTCGTGACAAATTAGCACGATTCAGATAAGCGAGACGTGCAATCGATAAAAGAGAAAGTAGGAGAAAGTTTCACGAGAAGACATTTTTTATGAATCAACATCTAATCATTTTCTGTCCTTCTTTTATTATAAATTTGCAAAATTAATTAGATTTGATTCTACTTCGATATGCTTTCATTATGAAAATATTTATAATTACATACTTGAATCGAGAACACTAAATAATAAAGATTGAAAATAATTCTATTAATTCATTCCCAAGCATTTTTTTTACCTTTTTTACTTGGTTTTAAAAATTCGCGCTACAGTTGATCGAGTGCTGCGATCTGTCGGAAATGGGAGGGCTTATCAGCCCTTGGTCAAAGATCCGCGGTAAGTCCAATTGGCTAAATGAAAGATTTTTTTATTAAGATTGAAAAGAAATCTATTTTATCTCAAATAATTTTTTGAAAAATGAGCAAGAAAAATATTCACAATTAAAAAACAGATTTCCAAACCACCTCACTTTTCGGCTCATTATAGAGACCAAAATAACCAAATGAAAAAAAATGGAGAAAAAGGGAAAGATTTCTTTGCAATCTATTAATAACAAATTTTTTTAAATAGAGACACTAAATTCATGATTCTTTCCAATTCTGCAGGGTTTGCTTATGAATAATTTAAGATTTATTTTAATTGAGTTCACATATTTTTACTTCAATTTTCCTGAAAGATGTCTTTCTTTTTATTTAAAGTTTTGTAAAAAAAATGTATTAAATATTAGCAATTTTTAGAAATGCATTGAAATATTTTGGATTGTTTTCTTTTCCTATTTGGAAAATGTAATAATCTAAACAGATTGGTTCAGAATCACCCACAAATAGATGAAAGATTTTATTTCTATAAAAATTAATAATAAAAGTTTATAGTTTATTCATAAAATGAAGTAAAAGTGTAAATCATTCTGTTTGAAAAAAAAACAAGTAATTTTCAACAAAGAAAAACGAATTTACTCAAATTTTCAACCAAACAAATGAATTTTCAACTAAAAAAGACAAATTTTCAAATGAAAAAAAAATGATTTTTACAAAATAGTTGAATTTTCAACCAAAGAAATGAATTTTCACCCAAAAAGATGAATTTTCAAACAAGATGAATAATTATCTACCACAAAATCGACTTTTAAACAACAACAAAATTAACAAAAATAGAAATCTCAAATTTTCAGTCAACAATTAATTTCAAACAAAAAAAAAAGACTTTCTAACCAAATAGTTAAATTTTGGACCAAAGAAATGAATTTTCAACCAAAAAAGACTCGAAAATAGATGCATTTTCAAACAAAATAGATCAATTTTCAAACAATATCAAAAATTTTCTACCACAGAGACGAATTTCCAACAATATAAAAACTAATTTTCAACAAAATAGGTACATTTTTCAAACAAAGAAATGAATTTCTAACCAGAAGGACGAATTTTTCAAACAAGAAGAATAATTTTCTACCGCAAAGTCCAATTCTTAACCAAAAACGAATTTTTAAACAAATATTTATCCAACTAAAGAAATTAATTTTCAACAAAATGACATCTTCAAGCTTACACTTGAATTTTGAACTGAAAAAAATAATAAATGACTGAATGACAATTTCACTTTGTTTTATGAATAAACTAAAAAATTTATAATTAGTTTGCATAAAAAAAATCTTTCAATTATCCTATTGGATTCTTTAATAAAATAGTTACATTTACAACAACAAAATACATCCATTTTCAACCATATAGATAAATTTTCAACTAAAGAAGGTAAATTTTTTACCAAAGAATGGAATAGATTTATTTATTAATTTTGAACCAAAAAAAAGTTTCATCAAAATAAATCAATTTTTGCCGGAAGAAATAAATTTTCAACTACAAAATGTATATTTCCAAAAATGAAATAGTTAAATGTGCATTTGAAGAAAATAATTAAAAGAAAACAGAATTTTCAACAAAATCGGTAAATTTTCCACCATTTTCAAATAAAAAGAATAATATTCTCCCAAAAAAGACAACAATTCTCAACAAAATACACGGATTTTCAACCATATACATGAATTATAAACTAAATTGTTGATTTTTCAACTAAAAAAACATCAATTTTCAACCTAAAATGGAATAGTCAAGTTTCTATTTAAATATTTTTCAACAGAAAAAAACAAAGTTTTGACAAAATATTTAAATTTTCAACCAAATCAATGAATTTTTAAAGGAATAATTTTCTACCAACAAGATGAATTTTCATCTAAAAAAAAATAATTTTTAACCAAAAAAGATCAATTTAAAAAAATTGTATACTTAAATATTCAGTTTAAAAAATTAATTTTCAAGCAAAAAAGTAATAATTTTCAAAAAGAAAAAAATAATTTAAAAAAAAAATAATAATTTTAAAAAACAAAAAAATAATTTAAAAAATAATAATAATTTTCAAACAAAAAAATAATAATTTTCAACAAAAAAAATCATTTTCAACAAAAAAAAATATTTTTCAAAAAAAAATAAAAAAATTTCAAACAAAAAAAAACGAAGTTTCAACAAAATATTTATATTTTCAAGCAAATTAATTAATTTTCAATCAAAAAGATGAATTTTCAAACAAATAATTATCCACCAAAAAGACGTATTTTCAACTAAAAAAACTAATTTTCAACGCAAAAGAAAAACGAAGTTTCAACAAAATATTTATAATTTCAACCAAATAAATGAATTTTCAATCAAAAAGATGAAGTTTCACACAAATAATTTTCTACCAAAGAGACGTATTTAAATTTAATTTTCAACGAAAAAAAAACATTTTTCCAACGAAAGAAATAAACTTTCAACTAAAAAAGATAAATTAAAAAAATTGAATAGTTAAATATTCAGATAAAAAAAATGTTGAAACAAAAGAATCAGTTTCAAGAAAATAGTAGAATTTTCAATAAAAGCAAAATGAATTTTCAAAGAAGAATAATTTTGTACCAAAAAAGATGCATTTTTAACCACATAGTTGAATTTTCAACTAAAGAAAAGATAAATTTTCATTTAATTACTTTTTAACAACAAAAAAATCAATTTACAGAAAAGAAAGAGTTTTGAACAAAATCGGTAAATTTTCAACCTTTTTCCAACGAGAGGATTACCATTTTTGTATAAATATTCTACCAAAAAAGACGAATTTTCATAAAAATACATGAATTTTCAAATATAGTTTAATTTTCAACTAAAAAAGATATATTTTTAACCAGAAAAGGAATTGTTTAATTTTCTGTTAAAAAATAATGTTGAACCAAAAAAAGGTGTTTCAACAAAATAGTTAAATTTTCAACAAAAACAAAATTATTTTTCAACCTAAAAGATGAATTTTCAAACAAGAAGAATACTTTTCTACCAAAAAGATGAATTTTCAATTATTTTATTTATATACCATACTACAAAAAAATTACTTTTTTTAACTAAATATTTTAGCATATTATACTCAAGTTTCCAATTTAAAAAAATAATTTTTAACAAAATAGATAAATTTTCAACCAAAAAAAGATGGATTTTCGATCAGATCGTTGAATTTTCAGCCAAAGAAATGATTTTGCAACCGAAAAGATTAATTTTCAACGAATTTTCATTAAAAATACATGGATTTTCAAGCCAAAGTGGAATAGTTAAATTTTCATTTAATTAATTTTCAACAAAAAGAAACCAATTTTCACAAAAATAGTTAAATTTGCCAACATCTAGGTGCTGTTGGTAAACTCCCCTACTTGTTTGGCCCTCATTATGCAGACATCTTGCCAGTAGGTATTTCAAGTTTGTGACGTCAGCTAGCAAGATGTCTGCACGCTGAGGGCCAAGCAAAAATATCAATCCAATGAGATGAAACTTAATTTTTTTAATAACTTGGAAAAAAATGTTCTTTCACAATAAGTGTATTCGAATTTTTTTTTAAACGCTATTCAATTAAATATCAAACTCGTTCAAGAAAAAATATCAATTTTATTATTTAATTGAATAGCTTTTGCAAAATAAAAAATGTATTATTATTGTTTGACCCTCGGCGTGCAGACATCTTGGATATCCGCCACCTAACCTGAAATACTTATGCGACGCATGCGCATTGCGAACATATCTGAGAATTGGGAGTTTTTCCAGTTTTTTCTTTGTACTACTTGCTCTGAATGCAATTTCCGCAAATTTTTTGCGAAATAATTAAAGATACAATACAGAAACGATGACTGAGGAAATCCAGCAGATTTTCAATTCCTTCCAGGATTATCTAAACACCGAACAAGATTTGCGAGAGGTAACTTTCATATCTTATCGGCTCGGTTTTTCAATTTTGAGGTTATGTCGACACCGCTTTTTGTTAAAAAGACTCACCTTTTATTCATTTTTCAATAAAAATGACACTGACTTTACACAAAAGTGGGTTTCTCAAAACTGAGGGACTTTATTTCCAATTTCAGCAAATTTTATTCGGATTTTTGAAAGCAGTACTCAATTCGTCGATAAACTTCCAAGATGTTCCGAAAATTTTTCACTTTTTGGGAAAATTTGTATCTTTTATTTTGATAGAAATGTTAGGAATCACTCAGAATTGACAATTGACCAACGAAAAACGGGATAATTTACATTTTACGTACCACAAAATCTGCCTGGGCTGATTTAATTTGAAGGTTATGTGTTGTGTACACAGGTGTTTTTTCTGTGTACGTAACGTCGCAAATTAACTTCGCGAATGATTAAAATCTATTTCGTACTTTCGTAGCGCGCATTGTTTAGATAAGGATATAAATAGACTTGCGATTTTTAAGAGGTGTTTGCTTAATTTTTTTATTGCACTGGGCTAATTATTCGACTTCTAAAACTCATTTTTTTAACAAGAACATTTTTTTATTTTATTTGGTCATTGAAAACTAACACAGAAGTAATGCATAAAATATACAAAATTGTAATAATTAAGAAAAATATATTTAGGAAATATATATTATATTTATTTCATTATTAATATTCATTTCATTATTTATATTCATTATATTATTATTTGTTCAATATTTACTTCAATATCTAGCCCATCTTTGCAAAAAATGCCTTAATTTTTGCCATCTTTCAACCAAGTAGTTGAAATTTCTACAAAAAGAGATCAATTTTCAACCAAAAATGTAATAGTTGATATTTGAACGAAGAAGATGAATTTTCAAGAGTTGAAGTTTTAACGCAGAAAGATTTTTCAGTCAATAAAGATAAAAAAATTAATGAAAAATGTTGAATTTTCCAGCCAGAAAGACAAGCTTTCCACAAAACAGTTTAATTTTCAATTAAATAATTCAATTTTCAACCAAAAAGATGAATTTTCTACTTAAAAAACAAATTCTCAACAAAATGTATAAATTTTTAACCAAGTAGTTGAATTTTCAACAAATTAAATGAATTTTTAACCAAATAGTTAAATTTTCAACCAAGAAGGTTAATTTTTTACCAAAAAGGCGAATTTTCAACAAATTACCTAAATTTTTAAACAAGTGGTTAAATTTTTAAACTAAAAAATATAAATTTTAATTAAAAAACGATTTTTCTGTAAAGCAGTTTAATTTTCTGCAAAATTGTTGAATTTTCAAACCATAAAGGTGAATTTTTTACTAAAAAAGACAAATCCTCAATAAAGTATATAAATTTGTATCCAAATAGTTGAATTTTCAACCAAGAAGTTTAATTTTCTTTCCAAAAAGACGAATTTTCAACAAAATACATGCATTTTTAAGCAAGTATTTAAATTTTCATCCAAGGAGATTAATTTTCTACCAAAAAGGCGATTTTTCAACAATTTTGAACCAAAAATGGAATAGTTAAATTGTCAGGTAAAAAAATTAATTTTCAAGGGATGAAAAAAAACGAATGATGAAGAAAGTAGTTCAATTTTCAATCAAAGAAATTAATTTTGAAATAAAATGTTTATTCCTCTACTAAAAAAAAAAAATAATTTTTAACAAAGTAGTTCAACTTTGGAACAACTAGTTGATTTTTCTACCAAATTGTTGAATTTTCGAGCCAAAAAAAACGTTTAGTCAAGAAAGAAAAAAAATTTCAATCAAGTTGAATTTTCAACATAAAAGTAAATTTTTAATCGAAACATATTCATTTTTAACCAGACAGTTGAATTTCTAAACAAAAAAGATGACATTTCTACAAGAAGATATGAATTTCGATACCAAAAAGACAAATGTTCAACAAAATAGTTGCATTTTCAAACTAACAAAATTTTTTAGTCAAGAAACAAAAATGCAATTAAAATGCTGAATTTTCAAGTCAAAAGGCCAATTTTCAGAAAAACAGTTGAATTTTCGACCAAAAGTAGAGTAGTTACATTTTCAGTTAAAAAAATTAATTTTCAACAACAAAATTTTTAACAAACTAGTTAAATCTTCAACCAATAAAATTAATTTTTAACAAAGTAGTTCAAATTTTAAGCGAATCTTCAATTAAAAATACGAATTTTCAACAAAGTACATAAATTTTGCACCAAATAGTTAAATTTTTAAAATAGAGGATTAATTTTTTACCAAAAATTAGGAATTTTTAGCAAAATACGTGCATTTTCAACCAAATAGTTGAATTTTCAACTAAAAAAGATAAATTTTCGACTAAAAATGTAATAGTTAAATTTTTAGTGTGAAAAATTAATTTTTAACCAATGAAAAAAAAAAACAAATTTTGAATTCTTCATTTTTATTCTTATAAATTATCATTCTAAGCAACTAAAGATATATTACATTTAATTGGATTTTCAATTTCGACACATTAAAATATTAATTTAATGGACTTAATTCTGAAAAAATCTGAGAAACAAAGAATATTATTTTAGAAATTTTACTCAAAAATTAAAGAATAAATCAAAATTTGGGCAAAAAATTCGTATGTTCTAAAAAGTTGAGTAAAAAAAATAACACTAAAATATTTATGGATACAATTTTACTTTTTTTCTTTTAAGGATATTCGCATTATCGTGAAGGAAATCGATAAAAGTGCCAGGGACATTCTGATGATCCTGCAGAATATTCATAATGACAACAAGGAGGAAAACACGAGTAAGTTCCTTGAATTGCTAAAAATAAATATCTGAATTTTTTTCAGTTATTAGTTTGAAATATTAAATATTATCAGGGTGTCTACTCAAATCCTGGAAAAAAATTCCCTGGCAATTCCAGTTTATTATAAATAATGTTTTGTTTTAGTTTCTAGGAATTCAATTAATATGTTTAACCTCGAAAGCTTTGATAAATTGTATTACAAGATATTCTTAAATGTATTAGCACCATCGATTAATTAAGTAATTTAATAATACTAAAAATATATTTTATTTTTCTATTTATATTTATATTTTTTTATTTATTTTATCTTCTTATACTTAAAATTCCGCGCATATTTAGGTAAATTTATTGCATTTTCTGCAGGATAGATAAATTTTTCGCCAAATAGTTGAATTTTCAATCAAAAGGATTAATTTTTTACCAAAAATACAATTTTTCAACAAAATACAGTTTTCAAAAATCAGTTTTCAACGGAAAACGGAATAGTTAAATTTTCAGTTAAAAAATTAAATTTTAACCAAAAAAAAAACAACAAATTTTCCACTAAAGTGATGAATTTTCAACTAAAATGATGAATCTTCAACTGTAATAGATGAATTTTAAACCAACAAGATGAATATTCAACACAAGAATTTAACTTTCAGCTAAGTAGTTTCATTTCATTCAAAGATGAATTTTTAAAATAGAAGATTAATTTTCAATCAAAAAGATTAGTTTGTATAAAAAAGACGAATTTTCAACAAAATACATTAATATTCAACTAAATCAGATAAATTGTCAAACAAAAATTGAATAGTTAAATTTTCATTAAAAGAAATTAAGGTTTAACCAAAGACATGAATTTTCAACTAAAATGATGAATCTGTCACTAAAAAATAATTTAATTTTCAACCAGAAAGATGAATTTTCAACCAAAAAGATGAATTTTCAACTAAAAAAGATAATTTTTCATTCTAAAATTGAATAGTTAAATTGTTAGTTAAAAAACTACTGCTGAATCAAAGAGATGAATTTTCAACTAAAATGACGGAATATTCAATTGGAATTTTCAATTAAAATTATTAATCTTTCACTAAAAGAATTGAATTTTCAGCCAGAAAGATGAATTTTCATCCAGAAAGATTAATTTTCAACTAAACATGATAATTTTTGAACCAAAAAGTCAACATTTAAATTTTGAGTTAAAAAATGAAATGTTCCACGAAAGAGATGAATTTTCAACTAAAATAATGGAACATTCTATTAGAATAGTTACAATTTTAGTTAATAACAAATAATTTAAAAAAAAAAAAATAATTCACAAAAAAATGGTTAAATTTTTAAACAGAGTGATGAATTTTCAACTAAAATGATGAATCTGCAACAAGCATAGTTGAATTTTAAACCAAAAAGATGAATTTTCAACTAAAATGATTAATGTTTCACTACAAGAATTTAATTTTCAGCCAGAAAAATTAATTTTCCACCAAAAAGATGAATTTTCAACCATAAAGATGATTTTTCAATTAAACAAGATTATTTTTCAACCAAAAAATGAGTAGTTAAATTTTTAGTTAAAAAATTAAATGTTCCACGAAAGAGATGAATTTTCAACTAAAATGATTAATCGTTCACTAAAAGAATTGAATTTTCGGCCAGAAAAATTAATTTTCCACCAAAAAGAGGAATTTTCAACTATAAAGATGATTTTTCAACTAAACAAGATAATTTTTCAACCAAAAAATCTGCCCGCTTCGCGGGCACATTCTCATAGCGCGCTTCGCGCGCGGCTCGCTTCGCTCGCAAGTTTCAGCGCGCCTAGGGCGCGCACCTTTTGGATCTCGCGCTTCGCGCTCGATAATGTATTGACCTCGCGCTGCGCGCTCGGACACATTTGTCGTCTAGGTTTTCACACTTCGTGTCCTCGCTAGTGCGCGCTTCGCGGGCTAATACTCTCTTAAAGCTTCATCGTTATGACCTGCTTTTGGTTTAATTATGTCAGTTTTACATAAAAAGAAGAACTAATTTACTTAAGGTTCTATCGACCTTAAGGAACACATTCTCATCACGACACTCGCGCTTCGCGCTCGATATTTCGTTTGATCATCATGTGAACCTCGCGCTTCACGCTCGTTTCTGTTCATCGTATAATAGAAACCCAAAAGTTCGCAACGACCATATGTTATGTTCAATCTTCTTCAGATAAAAATGACTAAAGTTGTATTTGATTTAAAATGAAGAAGGTAATTCCTTTACTTTAGCGTATATTTCCGTATACCATTACCATTAAGCCATTTCCCTTTCAGGGTAGGCGTGACACTACCCGATTCGAGTAGTGTTTCTAGGTTAGTTTCTTGTAGTAAATAACTACAAGTGCGGGCTCACCACACCCACGATGTGCCAACAGCACTCAGTTTTCTCGAATGGTCACCCATCCAAGCACTAACCGCGCCCAACGCTGCTTAACTTCAGTGATCTGACGAGAACTGGTTTTTTCAGCGTGGTATGGCTGTTGGCCGTATCTTTATAATAAATCCTACAATCAGAAAGATTTTTTTCCAACTATCTGAAAAGGGGAGAAAAGAAGTATTTAAGTCGTTTTTGGAACATATATCTTGCTTTTTCATTCACAATCACACCGACCCCTTGACTACCATGTGATTCCCTATCTACTCCTAACCATATTTCAAAACCGCTTTTCAACACCCCATTTTCTATGTTTGTACTTTCGCATCCCTTTTTCTTTGTCTCAGGTACACATAAAATATCTAGTTTCCTAGCATGCATAGTTTCTCGTAGTTCTCTTACTTTAAGATCATTCACTCCTCTAGCATTCCAAACACCCAGTCTCCATTCATCGCCTGAAACTCAAACTTTACGTTTACCGTGTGTATGCATTTAGTCAATCAAAGTTTCAGTCCAGTCCGAGGCTACTTTATTGTTTGTATTGTTCATGTTTAGATTGTACACCCAACTACCACCTTTATGCGCGAAATTTGTTTTGCGAGTTGAAATCATGTCCAAGTCAAGTATTGATTCACCGTATAGTGGAGAGTCCAGCTCTAACGTCAGTCCCACGAAAACTTCTGTCACGGGGGGGGGGGGGGGGCCAAGGGGGATGAAATCAAAAAACGAGGTTCAAAATAACTTGTAGCTGGCAATTCTGAACCGATTTTGGATTTTTTTCTTCAGAAAAATTGAGCATCAAATTTTGAAGAGATTTATGTCGTCTAATTTTTGAATTTTTTTTTTGTTTAAACTTTTATGTTAATGCAAAGAGTGAATAAAAAGTCGACTTTTTCGTTTTTTTTGTTTATCTTGGTGAAAATTTTTTTTCTATGATCAGCATTCCGAGACTTTATGCACGGGGGTAGCTGAAAGCAAAAAAAAATAATGCATTGTTAAGTTGATTGTTATGAACAAATTAACTTAACAAATAGTCTACTGTATGGATTCTTCGTTTGCAAAGTAAATTTTTGCGTTAAAATTACTTGCTTCCATCGAAAAAATAATATTTTAAGATGAAAATTTGACATCCAATATTTTTAAATAATTTTATAAACAAATTATATAAACAAAAGCCTAGTGTGGACATTTGAAGGCATAAAAAAATCATTTTTTCACTTAATTTTTCTCAAATTATATTTCCAGTGATGTTTGATTATGGAAAATTATATTTCGGTATTTTTCAATAATTTTATAAACAAATTATATAAACAAATGCCTAGTGTGGACATTTAAAGGAAGAAAGAAATCGCTTCTTCTCTTAATTTTCCTCAAATTATATCGCCA
>CAKNYM010038576.1:0-23405 GCA_932195095.1 Andricus curvator | reverse complement strand
CTCATTCCATCGCGAACCGGATGCAAAAGGCTGTTCTTCTGGGATCAATTCATCTGGTCCGTGAACACTGTTCCTCATAACATTCTACAAAGATTGGTAGCTCTAAAAAAGTATCCAGAGGTGAAACTTCATCTCGAACTGTCCCGCCTGCCGCGTAAGATCATCCGCGGCTAGAGACCTGACTCCAAGGAACAGTGTTGCCCGATGTTATCTCGCGTAAATTTCCCGCTCTTGCTTACCTTCTAGGACAGAAGGAGCAGAAGCGGATGACGTACACGTTCCAGTTGCGTCGGGATTGGTTGATTTTAAAGAACCATGATCGTAGCTTCCGGAGCCTACAACTTCTCACAATATAAAAAAATAATCTGAGGATATATAATAATGCATAATTATTTAATGTTTGTTCGGTTTACTTGAAGAGCTTGCTCAATTGACACTACTGAAAGACCGTTGAATTAAAGTATTTATTAAAAGAATATTGGTTTGTTCGATAATGGCTTTTCAGTGAAAATTGTATGATCAATGAAATAACATTCATATTTGAAAATGTTCAGGATATGAAAGGAAGATTAATAGCAGAGATGGTAATACGCATATGTATAGTGGAGAATTCTGTTTTCTGAATACAAATGCATATATTGCTTTCTACGAAAGAAAAAAGGAGAAGGAACTCATTTTTTAAAAATATTTTACTCTTATTATATCATACATAACAATAAAAATGATGAATATACCATAGAAAAAAGTATAAATCCAGCCAAGACAAAGAAGCATTCAAATAAGTGCTGGAACGAGAGCTGTTATGACAATTTGGTGGAGTTAGGTGAATGTTGATTACAACAGAAACGAAGTTTTTCTATTCAAGATAACATTTATGACATCATCTCATTGGTTTAAACATAAACGTCAATGCTTTTCAAATAAAGAAGAAGCTGTTTCAAGAAAGTCCACAAAACACCTTCTTATGCTGAAGAAAAGAAAGGATAAATAATAATAAGAGTGAAGTATGTGCAAGAGAGAACCATGTGATGTAATTTACTTATAAGCTATAGACTAAATTAATTTTTATATTCTAAAGAAGTCAACTCATAATAAAGTGACAGCAAGGTATGAAGCATGTGTGTGTGTGTAAGATAGAGAGGGAGAGAGAGAGACAGAGAGAGCTATGTATTGAAAAAAAATTTATTTCGAAAAAAATAATTTTGTAACATTTGCAAGATTTCAGACGGCTTTGTGATTGAGCGACTCAAAAAAAATAATCATAAATCTCACAGCATGCCTCTGCAAATGAATCAAACCATATACAAATTTTGCATGAATCTTGAAAAATACCAACAGATTCTTAAGAGATCTTATTACATCCAGTGGATCACAGTGAGAGATTTAGAATCTTATATCGATATAGCTCAGATGTCACATAAACTATTAGCAATTAATACCTGGTAGCCACGTAATAATTTTTTAATAATATTGATTCAACTATTTTGGGATAAAAAAAAACATATAATTCGAATGCTCTTGTTAGAATTTATAAACTCAGCTACATAAATATTATAATGAACTGTGAGAAACTTTGAAATCATCTTTCGCATAATAGAGTAATCTGCTAAAAAGATTCAATTTACTTACTTGAAACATTGAAATAAAGTACCATGAATGATGAAATAAATTCAGCAACATTAAAATCTAATGCAAGAATACTGTGAATCAAACATTAAAAAATAATACAATGATCTAGTGATAACATGAACACCTACTTTCTAGAACTCTTAAATCAACATTTAGTGATATAGGAATTTAATTAAATAATACTAAAAATGCTGAATGAAGTATTGATTACGTATATTAAATAAATCCATTTAAAGTGACAAGGATTTCTGGTTAACAGAATAATGGATATACAGTTGATTCAACTGTTCCAACTTAGTAGACGAAACTTTGTTTCACTAAAACGGGAACCTGGGGTTAGCAAAGATTATCACAGAGTGCGCCACCACCGGATATGCTGCTTTTTCTTGTAGTTGTAATCACGATTTCCCTGTTGAATCATGATTTATCCTAAATCAAGTTAAATAAACTATTAAAATGTATGTGGAAGAATAGAGAACGAGAAGGATGAGCATGATGAGGATACGATAAAGAATAGAGAGTGAGGAGGAGGAAGAGGTGGAGGAGGAGGATACTATGAATATTACAATTAAGTCTGTTAGAGAGTTTAAAAGTTGTGTTGACCTTCCTACACTTTCTTCTTGAAAAATTTGTGTGTATATGTGGCATTTGAATGTAAAATAAAGGAGCACATCGCCTTCCAAATAACAAGAAAAAAAACACTAAGGAAACTGTAGGTAATGCCTTGTTCCTGCATACTAGATGTATCGCCACTCTCGGTGCTGCCCTCTGTGCTGAGCTTGATAACTGACCATTCTCATATAATATTGACTTTATGTAAAAATCAATGATATTAAAATCTGCTTTTATATAAAAAATGTAAATTTTTATTTTCTTAGAACCAGCATTTAATTGTGGTTAAATAAATTCAGTTCAACAGATAAGGATTTCAGGTAAACAGAATCATGAACGTACTGTTGATTCATCTATGTCAACTTATTAAAAGAAAACTTCGTTTCATTAACAATGGGTCTTAGGTTAATAAAGATTATGATAGAGTGCACCACTGTAGGGTACGCTGCTTTTCTCATAGTTGTAACCACGTTTCTCCTGTTGAATCTTAAATTATCCAGAATTGAATAAACTATTAAAGCGTGGAAGAAGGGGACGGAATTGAGGAGGAGGGCAGAGGAGGAGGTGGGTATGATAATGATGTAGTTAAGACAAGTAGGGACTGAAAATATTAGATTCAATAATTATATATGCACTAATCTTCTGTTATAGATGTTTTATAAGCTGGTATCCTAAAAACTACAATGAATTCAGGTGATATAATAAAGAAAAACACACATAAATTTCAAATTAGATTCATTTATTCAACCTATTTCATTATAATAATAATAAAACGTAAAAAACTATAATTATATATATATATATATATATATATATATATATATATATAATATTGAATAGTAAGAAAAAAAAACTTAAAATTGTTAACTACAGGAAATGTTCAATTAGTAATTGGGAATGTTAATTTAATTACATTTAACTAGTTGCTAAAAATAAATATTATTCAATAATACCAATCTCTCGCAATTCATTAACAATTGAAATAATTTCATGTACATTATTGGTGTTTCCAGCTACTAGAGCTTGTAAAAGAAAGCGCAATCTATCTACAAGTTTATTTGGATCTAACATTTCGGCTTCTATTTTTTCTGCTATCTCATATTCAGAGGAAAGGTCACTTTCAGCATCATCATCATCCTCCTCCTCATCATAATTATCATTATCATTATCATCAGCATAATTTTTGTTGGTCATCACGGATGGAGAATTTCCATCTTGGCTAAATTCTTCTTCTGCTTGTACTTCTTGCTCCTTCACAAGCGGTTCCACTTCTTCTCTAGACTTTTGAGTAATTCACGTTAGATTCTTCAGTGGAGAGAATTGTGACTTCCAGGCTTCCTGATTAGCTTGTTTCCCGTCAGGTTTGAAAATCTTATGCTTCCGATGAATTGCTTTCCTGTCCTTATCAATCAACCTGTTACTGTCTTGCATTGTCCTTAGACCTCCAGGTACCTTTGCAATTTGGTGAAAGTCTCTCACATCCTGCTTATGATTCTTTGCTAAGCAAGAGTATTTCTCATATCTTTTTAAATTATCGAGTCTCGAATAAGTTCTGGAACAACTTGAACATGTGGAAGTCATTTTGTCACTAACATAGTAAAAATGGCTGTTCATTCATGAAAGCTGAGTTTATATCCTCCTCCTCCTCCTCCTCCTCCTCCGCCTCCAACTCCTCTTCCTGCTCATCCTCCTCCTCCTCCTCCTCCTCCTCCTCCTCCTCCTCCTCCTCCTCCTCCTCCTCCTCCTCCTCCTCCTCCGCCTCCAACTCCTCTTCCTGCTCATCCTCCTCCTCTTCCAACTCCAATTTCTCCTTCTCCTCCTACAAACTTCTCCAACCTCCTTCAAAAAAAAATCAGAATTCTCCACTATACATAGACGTATTACCATATCTGCTATTAATCTTCCTTTCATATCCTGAACATTTTCAAATATGAATGTTATTTCATTGATCATACAATTTTCACTAAAAAGCCATTATCAAACAAACCACTATTCTTTTAATAAATACTTTAATTCAACGGTCTTTCAGTAGTGTCAATTGAGCAAGCTCTTCAAATAAACCGAACAAACATTAAATAATTATGCATTATTATATATCCTCAGATTATTATTATTATTATTTTTTTTTTTTGTGAGAAGTTGTAGGCTCCGGAAGCTACGATCATGGTTCTTTAAAAGCAACCAATCCCGACGCAACTGGAACGTGTACGTCATCCGCTTCTGCTCCTTCTGTCCTAGAAGGTAAGCAAGAGCGGGAAATTTACGCGAGAAAACATCGGGCAACACTGTTCCTTGGAGTCACGTCTCTAGCCGCGGATGATCTTACGCGGCAGACGGGACAGTTGGAGATGAAGTTTCACCTCTGGATACTTTTTTAGAGCTACCAATCTTTGTAGAATGTTATGAGGAACAGTGTTGACGGACCAGATGAAGTGATCCCAGAAGAACAGCCTTTTGCATCCGGTTCGCGATGGAATGAGCCTGACGCTGGCAAGCCGGAATCTTGTTGAGTTGGCTAATAAATGAAGCTTTCATACCTCCAAGACAGCCGATTATGAGAACTACAAGATGGACTTTGAAGCCTTGGTACAGCCTGCTCAGCTCGAAAAGAAGTGCTTGATATTTCGCCCGTTTTTCTTCCTCCTTTGCCGTGATATTACCATCGGCTGGTGCCGAGAATTCAATCACGTCAATGATCTTGTTCTTCAGATCTTGGAGGACAATATCAGGCTTCGTAGCACTGATACGTTGAGTGGTCGAGAATGAGAAATTCCAGTGCATCTTACACTGATCATTCTCCACAACGGACTCGAGTTCACCCTGGGCGTATGACAAGACGGGCAATAGATCAACACAATAGAAGTGCCTCAGATGGTTATATATAACACTTTTCGAGCCGCATTGTGTCTCTCTATGTACCCGTATCGTGCATATTTTGAGCATCCACTGAGAACATGTCCAAGTGTTTCTGGCTCTTGCTTGCACGCTCGGCAGTTGGTATCACCTACAGGTATATTCGTTATCCGCTCGCGGTAAACTAAGGTGTCTATAACGCCATCTTGACAGGCAAAAAGAAATGCCTCAGTCTCCGATTTTAATCCAGCAGACTTGAGAAACATGTTGGACAGACCCATCGAGAGCTCTTCTCTACGTATAATGCCGTAGAATTTACCATGAAGGGGCTTGTCAGTATGTTCTCTTAGTAGAAGCGTATGTTCTGCTTCCTGTACACGACCTTTGAGCACCAAAGGTGTTAGTGATGCTAGGCCATGTGTAGTGTCGCTGGAATCAAATGGGAGACCAAGCTCCTCTGCGGCCCTATCTGCGGCACGATATAGAAACGCCGCAGCATTGACGACTTCATGTTGATGTACTAGTCGCATAAGAAAATCTGTGCTATTTAGAACTGAGCAGGCTGTAGCCAGAACCGTTCTGCGATGAAGACACTCTAAGCTCAGCAAGCCTCTACCCCCTTTATCTCGAGGGAGGTATATTCGAGGTACGGAAGATCTAGGATGATGACTTCGATGGATTGTCATCATCTTGCGTGTGCTTCGGTCAAGTTGCTTCAACTCATCGACGTTCCATTTTACTGCACCAAACGTGTAGAGCAGTATAGGAACGGCCAGCATATTGGTCGCCTGGATCTTATTCTTTCCAGATAATTCGGAAGCCCAAATTTTTCTGAGAATTTGGCGATACCTTTTTCCAAGGGCCGTTTTTAACGCAAGCACATCATGGGTTTCCGCTTGCGGTATTCCAAGATATGTATATGTTTCTCCATTGGCTCTCCGGCGGGGAATCGAACCCCGGTCTCCCGCGTGACAGGCGGGGATACTTACCACCATTATTATTATTATTATTATCTAACTGCGTGTAGAATGTTTTTGAAACTTTTTCTAGAAAAGCTGCTTAGACAAATTTGGCACTTATAATTGCGCAATATTATTTTGTGATCAGCTGTGGAATGGTCTTAATGTCGGTAAAGTAGAGATGCACCTTCCTTTTGGAAAATTGACTCAGTAACCCTCTTGTAAAAAAGTGGCTCAGTATCCCTGTTGTATTAGTGGTCCAATACCTTGCATCTAAATACATAGATTTGGCTCAGTAGCCCTCTCGTGAAAAAGTGGTTCTTTCTCCCTGGTTCAGTACCTCTCTTGTATCAATGTCGGTAAGGTAGGAATTCAGGATGATGTTATCAAAATATTTCAGAAACTTAGCACGGACATGAAACACTTTAACTGTCAAATGTTCTCTAATAATGTTCTCTAGAATGTTTTTTCACGAATTATTTGCACACTAAATAAAGACAGGAATTTTTAGTTGAATATGTTATCTATAAGGAAGCAATAAATCACCCTTGTTTTTTTTTCTCATAACCATATGACACAGTAGAAAATGTAAGGACAAAGCAAAATGTAACCTTGAAAGTATTTACACGAAATGTTCAATTGAGATGAGAAATAACCTTGAAGCTGTTTACATGAATTCGGTTCTTATAATTTCGCAATACTATTCTATGATGTCATCAGGACCCTCCTAGAATACATATCCAGAGTCCGCCTTGTAAAAGTGGCTCAAAAGTTAGATCCAAAGTCCGTCTTTTAATGCGTATCCAGACTCCATCTTACTTTTTGGTTCAGAACCCAGCTTTACCCATCTACTAATACAGTAGCTTTAGTGGATGATTGAAAATTTCGAAATATTTGGTTATATTTATTTTGTATTTAGCTTGTTTTTATACATTTATTTTAAATTTTCAACGTGTAATAGGCAAAACTGGCCTTTCAAAATATGAGATGAAAAAGGTGTTGAAAAACGAGCATACATCTGTGAATAAAAAAGGCATGTGAATTCATATAAAGTGTGTTTATATGATATAAGAAGCGATAAGTGTCGGACAGTGCACCTTTAATATGTATAAGTAAAAGCACGTATGAGTAAGCCCGGAATAAAATGCATTCTGAATTATGTCTCTTTCGAGCCTCGAAATTGTTTGCAGTATCTTATTTCATGTAACACGTCGAGCGGTTGACGGACCTAGCATATGGCAAAAGAATGATTATCAAACGTTATGGGTTGACTATGGAATCAAACTTTTATGAGCGGTAAAAAAGAAGTGATCTCTAGAGAACGAAAGCAGAGACTAATGAAATGTATGCAGACTTAGACGGTCAGGGCATCAAATGTTTTCTAAAATCAAAACGTCTAAACACATCTGAACATTATCCCGAGTCCTCGCTCGCTACTCGATACCAGAATAAAGCAATAAGAATCCCGAGTATATAACCTACCATAAGGAATCCTTTAGATACTGCAACGCAAAATGTAACGTGTCATTTAAAATAACCTTGAACTTGTTTACAAAAAAAATGGCGCAGTATAATTTGATGTGTATGTATGTATGTATGTATACCATTAAGCCATTTCCCTTTCAGGGTAGGCGTGACACTACCCGATTCGGGTAGTGTTTCTAGGTGGATAGTTTTCTTGTAGTTATAAATAACTACAAATTTGGGCTCACCACACGCATAATATGCCAACAGCACACAGTATTCTCGAATGGTCACCCATCCAAGTACTAACCGCGCCCAACGCTGCTTAACTTCAGTGATCTGACGAGAACTGGTTTTTTCAGCGTGGCATGGCCGTTGGCATCAATTAATGTCATCAGGAATATTCTAGAAACTAAGCACATAGTTCTTTTTATAGACGCTTACCCCCTCTACCATTTTTCTTGAGACTTTTGCACAATGTTGCCAGATATTGCATCATATGATGCAACAAAGTTCTCGAAGATTCTACATTATAATTGACACGTTTGGAATATAATTTTTGCAACGCAAAATGTAATGCGTCATTAGAATAACCTTTAACTTGTTTACGAAAATTCTTTCCAGAAATGTCGCAGTAAAAGTTGATGACGTTATTAAGAATATTCTAGAAATTAAGCACTACATCTGTAGAATATCGGTAAGGTAGGTTTTTATGGTCGCTGATAGTAATATATCTATCTCTTTATTTCAAAGTTCTAAAACGATTCAACATTGTAGAAAAAACTTTGACCGCTGAATTAAATCATTTAGCAGGAAAGCAATAAATCATCCTTGATTTCTATAAACTATATTATACAGTAGCTTTATTGGATGATTGAAAAGGTTTCCCAATATTCTATTATATTAATTTAGCTTATTTTTTCATATTTTTTATTTTAAATCTTTAAAATTAGAACGCGTCTTATAAAAGTGGCTTAGAACCCGTGGCTCAGAACCCGTCTTGTAAAAGTCACTTAGAAACCGTGGCCTAGAACCCGCGGCTTAGAACGCGTCTTGTAAAAGTGGCTTAGAAACCGTGGCTTAGAACCCGTCTTGTAACGCGTATCCAGACTCCGTCTTACTTTTTGAGTTAGAAACGCGATAAATAATTCTTTTTTTTCTTGCAATAACTATATGACTCAGTAGAAATTGCCCAGGACAAAGCAAAATATAACCTTGAAAGAATTTACGCGAAAAATGCTTGAGATAAGAAATAACCTTGAACCTGTTGTTACATGAATTTAGCTGGCACAATTGCGCAATATCACTCTGTGACGTCATCAAGGAATGTTCTAGAACGGTCTCGATGTCAACCTCACACAGACACGCACACAGGCTACCGCACACAGACACGCACTAATACTAATTGGTCCAGAACCGGCCTTACTCATCTACTGTAGCCCTTTTCCTCGCAAAAAATTTCTAAGTCTGCTAAAAACAGAATAAAGAGGAGTGGGCTAAGGATTTCCTCCTGTAGTACACCGTATGCTACTTCTATACAATCAGATAATCCTTCCTTAGTTTTTACACGCAAAATAGCCATATCATATAATTTCATTAATAGTCGAATTATTTTTGGACTTACGCTCAAATTCAATAATTTGTTCCCCAGTTTTGTATGCTGTATCAAATCAAATGCTTTCTGTAAATCTACGAAGACTCCAAAGACTTTCCTTTTATTGAATCTTATTTTCAGGTGGATAGCCGAGAAAAAAGTAAATATGTTACAACGTCTTTTATTTCTGAAGCCTGCTTGACATTCAGGGATAATATTATACTCCTCATCCCATGTCCGAAGCCTATAGCATATAGCTTGCGTAAATAGTTTTGTAATAGTATTTATAAGAGCAATCGGATGATAGTTCTGTGGATCGAGCTTATCGCCCTTCTAATGTAACATAGTTATAAGAACTTTAGACCATGCTACTCGAGTTGTCTCCTCAACCATGATCTTATTAAACAATTTTTGGATATAAAGAATCCAGTTCGGCGGCAAAGATTTAATAAATTCATTTGTAATTTGGTCCTCGCCAGGAGCTTTCCCTATTTTACAATTATTGATACAATTTACGAAGTCTTGATAATCAATTGAGCAATCTAATTTAGGATGTGAAACTCCAAAATATTTTGTACAATCTATTATTCTTTCCGTAAAATGAGTACATAAATAGTCATGTCATATCTCTAGGGATATTGGTGAATCTTAAAGTAAGTTTGTAATACGAAATCTATTAACCGCCTTCCAAAACTATGTTGTGTTCCTAACGCTCGCCAGTTCGTTTAGTCCTCTAATTTTGAATTGCTTTTTTTTTTATTTTTACAAAGTGTTTTATAAGAAGATTTTTCAGTACATATTCATCCTTTTCATTATCACTAGAGTTCCTGCATTTTTTTAGAGCAACATTCAAATTTTTCTTTTCTGAAATGCAGTCTTTATCAAACCACGGTTTGGAGCAGTTTCCTGCTAAAGGTAATTTGTTAATTGAGTAGTTCGAAGAGCTAAATGTGCCCAATAGGGTGACAAATGCTGCATTTAGTGAATCATCGGGATGAATTTTTATAAACAAATGGCTTTATTATAAATAATTTGTGAGGGCGGGCCCTAAACAAGATCTAATCTTGAATCTATCATAACAATTGACCTTAAAATATAGGTCTTGTTAAAATTCTCAGATACCCTTTTTTGGGTATTTGATTATGAAAAATCAGTTTTCAACTGTTTATAATAAAAACTATTGTCAAAGAAGATAATTCATGAATTCAAATATAATCTCACTGTCACTCTCGCCCTAAAATACAAACAAAAAAAGTGTGATAACAAAAAAATGTTATTATTAAACAATTGTGACAATGATAGAAATTTTCTATCAAAGAAATCATCAGCCAAAAAAATATTGTATTAGTATATATAAAACGATTTATTTCAGCCACAAGGGCCCAAAAACACATGAAAAAGTCTGCTACATCGTGGTTAGACGTATTTACATTATTTATGAAGCTAACTTAACTTTTAGTTTAATCGTTTCGCCATATCTTATCGCAAATATGTTTTAGCTAGTAAGAAAGCTTGCATTGAAAGGTATAAAAATTTAAATCCCGAAAAATGCTATTTTCTTCCTTCTTTTGTTGAACCCCAATTAGGCGGCAAAAGTAATTAGTTTGCAATCCTTTTCGAAGCAGACCGGATCAGCCAAATATTACCTTGAATAAATTAAAAACACAATTTTCATTTAGCGAATTAGCAGGTGCTCCAAAATCATACATTTGCAAAATTGAGTAGCATTGAGCATAAAAATATATTACGTCATCACAAAATATTTACTTCATTCAAATTTGATTAATTACAACAATATAATGTCATGATAACAAAATTAAAAACTTGCTTCTCACCACATCTGTCTGTATAGAATTCAATCCTAACAAGGTAAAATTACCAATACTGTGTTTCTAAATTCTTTTCACATCATTATTGTTGGGAAAACAGTAAAGAAAAACAAGGAAATGTTTGAATTGGAAAGGCATTCAAATTTCTTGTATTTCGTGGTTGCTTTGTGGTATCCAAAAATATCCATAAAATATTATCGCCGCTAAGTACACACCGAAATTTAACTTAAGAGATACAAAAACCTCATATGCGTGCTCCGCGCGCGTCTGCTTCTTTTACATGCAATAATTTTATTTGAAAATGAATTTCAATAAGATACCATGGAATTAATTTTTACTTCAATAACTTTTATTTTTACACGGCATTAATCCAAGCTAATAAATTTAATAAATCAATAATATTGGATAACCAGCTACATGGTTTCCTCTATATGATCCTATTCGAATTTTTCTTCTATCTCTGGTGTTTTGAAAACACAGAATTTATCTAATTATTGAGAAATCCTCTTAAATGGGTTTATCATGTTTTGTTCGCTTACTGCTCAATTTATTTATCCAAACCTATGCCTGGTCTATTCACATTCTACCTGCATATGTTCCTATCACTTATTTATCCAGTTTTACTTTATTCTGTTTTCTAGCCAGCTACATATGTTTCATTCTCTATCTTTCTCTGTCTCCTTGTCAATAAACTTCTACTTCTCTCTCGTTTAATCCTCACTTTTCTATCCCTATCAATCATTCACCTATCCCCATCTATCCTCTTCTATCTTTTTTTCAATCCAGATTTACGCAAATATTTTACAATTTTCTTTTCTCCCTGTCTGCATATCCCTCACATTTCCACGTCTATCTTTCTCGAGCAGTCTGTCAATATAGTTATAATACTATCACTTTTACTCCCCACTTCTATATCCTTCGCCTATTCCCGTCTATCCTTTTCTATCTCTTTGTCCATCCAGATTCATATCTGTCTCTGTTAATTCGAATCAGTGAAAATTCACTCCTTCTCAGTGGAATTTAACTCAAAATCAGTAATGTACTTCTGGCCGTTTGCATGATTGACATTTCACTTAGTCAAATAGCTGGAAGCAATTCACTGATACTAAGTTAAATTCCACTGATTCAAATTGAGATAGATCCCTTTTAATCCCTTTTTCTCCGTCTGAGTTGTCACTTTCTTTTGTCTTTCTGCGTCTATTATTTTCTATCTCTTCTTCAATTCAGCCATTTCGTGCATCTCTTTCAATCTCCTGTTTTACTAATTGTGCATCTATCCCTTGTCTATTAGGCTGGTTCTTATACAGAAATTTTGTTTTGGAAATAGTTTAATCGCGATATTGCTTAGAATTTACAAACACAGGTAGTTCTATAAATTTGAAACAAATAGATTAATACTTACCCATTGCCTCATACTTGAGATTCCCCATAGGATCAACGTAGGAGAAATTTATTGTTCTTGATTTTTACAATCATTCTTCTGTTTTTGTTTGAGGTGGCACAGTTGGCCAAAAAAAGTTTCTATGGACCTATAAATTTTTTTCCTACATCATTCATTTGATTTGGAGGTTCTTCTCTGAATGAAAGCTTTTTAAAGTTTGAAAAGTTTGTGTCTTCAGACTCTTTACAACGAATTTGGTTGATTTTTTATTTAACAATAAAGTTTACATTTTTCTTAACAGTTACCGGAAAGGCATTCTTAGTTGTTTCCGTAAACAAATTGAGCCTATTCACTGAAAAATAGACAAATTCTGAATTTGTTTATGAACGTTGTTTGAATAATTAACAATTGTTGGTAATTTGCAAAGCACCATAGAAAAGAGTGATCGAAAAGACATTCTTAGTTGATTCTGTGAATTTGTTTGAAAATTGCTAACTAGTATCTAATTTCGATTAATAGTAATAAAACTTTTATTTCTCATGTGGTTGAAATTTTCTTCGAATAACGAACAAGATATTTTTTTTTTCATTCCGATTCTTCGTTTTTATATCATAATTTGATTATGCAACCCAAATAAAGTATAAAAATAGAAAAAATAGATTCACAAAGTCGAAAACGTAGCAGAAATGAAATTTTAAATTCTCTAATCAAAGAGGTTACGTTACAACATAGCGAATTGTTTCATGCTTCCCAATTAAAAACTTAGACCAGATTCACACATGAATATTCGCAGCCCAGGATAGAAAATAAAGCTCTAATAAAAAGCTTTTTCTAAAATTTTGAGCGAAAGAACTTGAAAAAAATTAAATACTGCAAAGACGACGTTCCGAAGCCGCGGAGAAAAACTTTTTTCCTTCGCATTTAATAACATAGACCACACTCCCACATGAATATTCATAGCTCAGGATAACAAAAGAAGCTCCAATAAAACGCTCATTTTAAAACTTTGAGCGGAAGGACCTCGAAAAAATTAAATGCTACGAAGAGGTCAAGAAGCAGCGTGGGAAAAACCCTTTCGCTTCTCATTTGAAAACATAGACCTCATTTGCACATGAATATTCTTAGTCCAGGATAGCCAAAGAAGCTCTAGTAAAAATATCATTTTTAAATTATGAGTGAAAGGTCCTGACAAAAATTAAAGACTATGGAGAGTATGAGAAGAACTTCGGGATGTTAATATTCTTAATTTAAGGTCTGGGAAAAACGGAAACCAAAGTCAAAATAACCAAGGTAAAAAACAATACAAAAATCGATTCCCATTTTCACCATTTGGATTTCCATTTCTACTTTTTCCAAATCAATACCAACAATATTTCAGACCTAACTTTAGACCTAGATTCCCACCTGGTTTCGAACCAAATTATCAACCTAGATTCCAAAACAATAGACAAAGATATCCATCCTACCCCTCTAATCAAATATTACCAATGCTTAATCAAATGACGTTAGACTCAAATCAAGGTAAAAGCAACCCAATGATTGAATTCCCAACAGAAAAAGCGGAAAATAGTTCAGGAAGTCATAACAAAGATAATAAACAAAATTCCCAGAAACCAAATTACGGAAACAGAAACCAAAAACGTGATAATAATTCTAATAAAGATTCCCAAGATAAAATAAATTCCGATCAAAACAAAAATCAAAATTTAAATCCGCCCACAAACATTACAACAAACAATAGTAATTGTTATGATTGCGGTTTAACGGGTCATTTCAAAGGAGAATTCCCATATTACACATAGAACCAGGGAAACTGGAGGGGCGGGTATTAGAACCAAAAATATTACAAACTAATACCGAAACGTCAGAACATTTAAATTCGGATAAAGATGAAATAACAGGAACACGTTTCCATCTAATGACGAAATTCGAAGGTAGCTTATTTCGAATACTAGTGGATACAGGTGCCACACATTCATACGCTGGCAAGGAATTGCTGGAAAAAATCCAGAATTACAAATTCTCAATTCTTAAACCCGTCTCGCGAAAATTAATGGTCGCGAACGGCGAAACAGTCGACATAATTGGGCAGGTAGTAATGCCAATTAGAGTCGGAAAACACACGAAACACGTAATGTTCAGGTTAGTCCCAAAATTAAACTCCGTAGGTATTTTAGGCACAGACATGCTAAAAGCCCTACGGATGACTTTAAATTATCACACGGAAACCTGGTGGCTACCAGGAAGTCCCCCCACCTACTAACATATGGAAGCTTATCCAAAATCGCTCCCTACCCGAATAATCGAAAATAAAACCGAAACTAAGCCTGGCATTACAAAACAGGAGAATAAGGAAGTTAAAATCGAAAAAATTAGAAATAAACCAGGGATTAAAGAAAAAGAAAATAGGACAATAGATACTAAACCGAAATTCGGAGGTAAAATTAATTTAAAAAGTAAGGATATCCCAAGCCTAATGAACATCCCCACAAGTATCAAATTCCAACCCCTAGAGAGCATCCCCACCCCAGACACTAGCGACGACTCAAGCACTCAAGACTCAGATACATTAGGCAAACCAAGAATCAAAAGGAAGAATAAGAAAAACAATTCGGGAAAAATATTTTACAATAAAAAATACAAGGAAAAATATAAGGATAGTGACAGTAATCTTTGGAAAAATAAAAAAGTTAAATAATATTTCGGACAATTTAGGAAAAATTGACGAACAAAACAATAGTTCGCCAGAAATTTGCGAAGGTATTGTTGAGCTTAACGAGAGCCAACAATCCCAATTAGAAAAACTCTTAGAAAATAAAATTAAAAGACACCCGGTAAAAGAACGCAGGGCTACTCATTTAACAAAACATAAAATTGACGTCCAGGGCCACGATCCCATTAAACAGCGATATTATCACGTGAGCCCAAAAATCAAGGGAATAATTTATCAGACAGTTGATAAATTATTAGAACAAGACATAATTGAACCGTCTTGCTCCGATTGGTCAAACCCTATAGTGATGATCAAAAAACCGGGTAAAGATTATAGATTCTGTTTAGATTTCAGAAAGGTTAATAATATTACTAAAAAAGACCTCTACCCAATCCCACTCATGACAGAAATACTGGAAACACTAAAATCAGAAAAATTCATTCCAAAAATTGATTTAAAGTTAGCTTATTTACAAATACCTTTAGAAGAAAACTCAAAACCAATCACAGCATTCAAAGTCCCTGGAAAGGGCATGTATCAATTTAAAAGGATGCCATTTGGTTTAACCAATGCTCCAGCCACTTTCCAGAGACTGATGGATAAAATTATCACTCCAGATTTAAAGCCAAACGTTGTTTGTTATTTAGATGATATTCTAATAGTAACACAGAATTTTGACGATCATTTGAAATATTTAAATATCGTACTAGTCAAAATAAACGAAGAAAACTTAACAATCAGTCCGGACAAATGCGAATTCGGCTGCTCAGAATTAAAATCCTAGAATTCCCTAAACCTAAAAATATTAAACAATTACAGCGCATAATAGGCATGGCAAGTTGGTATAGAAAATTTATCCCACACTTTGCCGAAACAATAGAACCAATGAACAGATTACTTAAAAAAGATAATCCATGGGATTGGGGACTAGAACAAGATGAGGCCTTCCAAAAAATGAAGGATCTTTTAACTTCAGCACCAATCTTATCCTGCCCAGATTTCACACAACCCTTCCAACTCGAAACTGACGCGAGTAATACGGGGTTAGGAGATGTACTTACACAAACAATCGAAGGTGTAAATTACGTAATCGCTTACGCGAGTAGAAGCCTAAACGGTGCGGAATCGCGTTACTCGGCATCTGAAAAAGAATGCCTAGCAGTAGTTTGGGCCATACGAAAATTTAGGCCATATTTAGAAGGTTACAGCTTTAAAGTAATCACGGACCACTTAGCGTTAAAGTGACTCCATAACCTAAAAAACTCCACTGGCCGACTAGCCAGATGGGCCTTAGAATTACTAGAATATGACTACGAAGTCATATATCGTAAAGGTAGTTCAAATTTAGTCCCTGATGCTCTTTCGAGATCAGGAGAACCTCCAAAAAACATAGCGTTCGCGTTAGCTTGTATCGTAGAAAAACCAAAAGCGGACGTTAACGACAAAACAGACGAATGGTACTCCACTAAATTCAGACAAGTTACAAAAAGACCAGAAGAACACGAAAAATGGCGAATCAGAGATTCGCAACTCTATTTTTACAGAATTTAAAATAGGAGATAGAGTTTAAAAAAGGGTAACCAAACTATCAAATAAAGCGGATAAAAAAGCAGGCAAACTATATAACCAGTATGAAGGTCCATTTATCATTAAAAAGAAAATTTTTCCCAACAATCTACGAATTGAAAAACCTCAAGGGAAAAAGTATTGGAGAACGGAATATCAACGATTTCAAATTAGAAAAATCCAGCACAAATACTGGTAAATAGCAGTATAAAAACTGACAACTTTAGGTTAGGAACATTTAAAATTAGGCAAAAGGCGAAAATGGCAAAAATCAATAGCATTAACGACACAAATGAACTCAACAAACTATAAACAACACTCTGAACACAACTACTGTAAAACGAAAGAAAGAAATGAATGAAAGAAAGGAATGGGATAAAATAGAGCCAAAGCTGCCAAGGGGGTATAGGTGGAGACTCCAGGAGGCGGTCAGAGTGAAGAAGAAAGGAAGGGCTAGTGGGGGAATTATAACGGGGATTAGAGATAGATTAGAGGAAGAAGCTCACGGAGAGGAAGAGGGGGAGGGAGTGCAAATGAGGAAAGTAAAGATAGGAGGGGTAATGTGTAAGTTTGTGACAGTGTACAATAAGGATGGGATGGAAAGAATGAAAGAAAGGGTGGAAGACCTGTTAGGTGAAAGAGAAGAGGGTATGTGGGTACTGGGTGGGGACTTTAACGCGAGGATGGGGAGGGAAGGGGGCCTTTACAGGGAAGGGGAGAGCTTCGAAAGGAATTCGAAGGATAGGTTAATAAATAAGGAGGGGGAGATTCTAAGGGACTTGATGGAGGATAGAGGCTGGGCGGTGGCAAATGGTATGGCAACTGGGGACGAAGAGGGAGAATACACATACGTAGGTAAGGTGGGGGTATCGGTAATAGATTATGTAGTTATGAATATGCAAGGTGGGGAAGAAGTGTCGACGGGGGAGAGGGTTAGCTGGACGAGGGAGGCGATAGAGAAATATAAGGAGCAGTTAGGGAAGGTACGCTTCGATGGGGAGACGGTGGAAGAGATATGGGAGGATTTAAAAGAGAAAGTGAAAGGGTGCGTGCAAAAGAAGGTATTCAAAAAGAAGAAGAAAGGAATGGTGAAGCCGTGGTGGGATAGGGAATGTAAAAAGATGAAAAGAAAGGTGAAGAGGAAGTATAAGAAGTGGAAAGAGGGTACTGCGAAAAGGGACGAGTACGTAGAAATGAGGAAGGGGTTTAGATTGATGTGTAAGAAGAAAGAACAGGAAAAGGAGAAAGAGCTGGAGGAGGAGTTAGGAAATGTTAAGACAGAAGGGGACGTCTGGAAGATAATAAATAGGTTTAGGAAGCGTAGAGTAGGGATAAGCGACAAGATAGGGAGTGAGGAGTGGATGGAGTTTTTTAAAGAATCATTTCAGGGCTCAGATTCAAGGAAGAGAGATGATGGGAGTAGAAGAACGGGGGAGGCAGAGATGGAGGAGTTAAATGCCGAGGAGATAGAGAAACAGATAAGGAAGTTTCCCACGAGGGTGGAGAGAAGGATTAACAGTGCCCCTGTATAAGAAAGGAGAGAGGGATAGGCAGGAAAATTATAGGGGGATTACGCTAATGAATACGGCGTATAAAGTATACGCGATGGTAGTAGTGGGGAGGCTGCGGAAGGATGTCGAGGGGAAAGGAATATTGCCAGAGATGCAGGCGGGCTTTAGGGCAGGTAGGAGTACTATCGACAATATCTACGTTCTGCAGCACGTGGTGGATAGAGAATTAGCGAAGAAGGGGTCGAGAGTGTACGCGTTTTTTGTGGATATAAAAGGCGCGTTTCCGGCGATGGATAGGGGGAGGTTGTGGGAGGCGATGGAGGAGAGGGGAGTGGAGAGAGGCCTGATCGAGAGTGTAAGGGAGATATATGAAGAAACCAAAGATAAGGTAAGAGGAGGACAGGGGATTTCGGAGGGATTCTGGATGGATAGGGGGTTAAGACAAGGGTGTCCGCTTAGCCCGACGCGTATATATATGACGGTATATGAGTTGGTTAAGAAAAACAGCATGGAGAGAGAGAAGACAGCAGGGGAAGAGAGAATAAGAGAGACAAGGTTTAATGGGAACTATGAAATACAAGAAGAAATATAAACCTTAGAAAGGAAGTACAAACAGTGGAACGAAGAATGAAAAATTCTATAACAGGAAACAAATTGACACTGACTTTTTGTTAATAAGCTAAATTACATAGTTTTAATGGGATTTACAATTTTAATAATTAATAACTAAATAAAACAACAAAAATTGAGCTCAAACAACAGACTCAGAGGACAAGCGACTCCAAAGACAAACAAAAAAACAGACTCAAAGAACAGTCGACTCTAAAAACAAGAAATCTCCTCGACAATTAACTATACGGACAAATTTTTTGTTCTTCTTTTCATATTTGTTTCAGAAAGAAGATAACCATGGAGGAGGATCAGAAGCGAAAAAACAACGAGAGAAGAGGAACCTAAAGCACAAAGCTAGGTACAATCGTAAAGAACTATAATATCAGTTTCGCGAAGGTTGATACTCAAATTTATTTACATACCATGTAACCTTTTTGACAACGAAAAACAATTTAAATTGAGGAAAACTTTACAACCCCAGACTCCAACAGACAAAATTACTCATACTAATGAAACCAATACATGATGAATGACTAGATTTAAAATTATTACAGCAAACCTCGAGAGGAAAACAGCAGATTTGCAAACTTTTGTTTAAATGCTTTTTTTTTGAGACTATATCAGACTTGGACGAACACATCACGGAAATTAAAAGTATATTCCCGAATCCCCGCGGGGGAGGGGGGTGTAACAGAATTGTTACCATAACGCGGGACTCGGTACGACCCTGCACGAAAGGGTTGCCGGGCCGCACACGAGACGGAACGGAACCCCCCGAGGGGTCCCGACAACTCGGACGACGCGGTTGCCGTCACCGGAACACCTCAGTCTTGGCTCGCTCGCCCTCCGGTACACCATTTTTCCGAGTGTTAGTGTCTCGTGCTCTCAACACGCTTCTCCGCCCAGGCCGACATCCTGAAAACCGAACGCCGTATCGTTTCCCTAGGAGGGATCTCCGTCGCTTTGCTATCCACGCGGATTCTACTTCCGATTGCCAGCTCTCTGCTACGGACTGGCGGTCTACGATTTGTAAGTGGTAATAAATATCTCTTATTTCAATTACCAAACTTTTTATTGTGTTCTCTCCTTTCTCTTGGTATCCATCTCCCAATTTCCCTCCTCGGTACTACCCCCGTAATAATACATTATTTGAAAATGAAACGGAAATACGTATTTATGAAAATGGATGCTAAGTTGGGAAATTCATTAATAAGTTTCTGATAAAAGTGTAAATTTACCTTATTGATGAAGAAGTATGTAGAAATGAAATAATGATTTATTATTCGAATTAAAATTTTTTTTTATATAATGGTTAAGTTAAAAATTAAAATTATAAGGATGACGGAGTGTGCACCCTCCGTCTCCATCTTAAGATATGAGCACTCGTTATATTCAGAACATTTATCTGAAGAATGATGCCTTGGCGCATGCGTAGTAACCCTTCTAAAAGATCATGGGCGTAAGAACTAGCAATACTTTATAATAAAATATATGTGAGTGAATAACAATAATAATTTAACAATCAAATGGTATGAAAATCGAAGTGGTATAGAAATTAACAGATAAAAGTAGATAGATATGATCAGACGCGAGACAGAAGTGGACTTAACATAATGGATCTAAAATCATGTCGTAAGATTCACTAAAGAAGTCTAAAGCAGCTACTTTGTTGAGACAGTTTTTTGCCTTCTTTTTTAATGAAAACCATATCGGCAAAAGCACGCTTATAAGAATTAGGTTCAACATGTAGGATTTCAACCTCATCCCATTTAGTTACCCATTTAGTTATATTGATCTAAAGTATCTAATTTATCTTTTCCTAATTTAAGAAATTTATTTAACTTGGATTCAACTCTAAAACAGTTTTTGTTTCATTCATTAGCCTTCTGAAATTGTGTGAAATTGTCCCTGAGAGAGGGACGGAGACGAAATCCTGTTTAACATCAATAATTCCATCAACATTTGAGGTTGGAAGATAATAATATATATTATTACTTTTTGTATAAACTTTTTCTCGGGTGAACCCGGTTTTTCATCATAGCCACGGACTAAGTCAAGTGACTGATGAGATGAGGATGTTATAAGTTATTTTAATACGATGTTTGAAATCATTTGCGATGATGTTGTAGGTACAAAATTAGGAGCATGGTGTAGTTTGCAGTTTTTCTTTACCGCTGTTATCCTTACACAGCGGCCGTGAGTGTTGGAGGTGACAACTGTCGCCTCTGGATGCTTTCTTAGAGCTACCATGTATTGTTGAAGTTTCTGAAAGAAATAATAATAATGTATATTATTGTGTTAATGTCTCAGGCTTAAGATGGTTACAGCCCAATATGTCGAAGGCATTTTTGGTTAGAGTTGGATTTTTTTATTTTTTGAATAGTATGTACGGGGCTGTCTCGGTATATATAAAATCAATTTCTCAGGCTTGAGATGGTTACAGGTGGTGGTTAAATGGTGGTAATGGTTAATATATATTTTTTGTTTAAACTTGTTCTCGGGTGAACCCGGTTTTTCATCATAGCGACAGACTAAGTCAAGTGACTGATGAGATGAGGATCTTATACGTTATTTTAATACGATATTTGAAATCATTTGCGATGATCTTGTAGGTACAAAATTAGGAGAATGGTGTAGTTTGCAGTTTGTCTTTACAGCTGTAATCCTTACACAGCAACCGTGAGTATTGGAGGTGACAACAGTCGCCTCTGGATGTTTTCTTAGAGCTACCATGTATCACTCCATAGGTTGTTAGTCGCTTGCTTCCTGATGGCCTAGGAAGTTTCTTACAATGCGACAGGTGTTTAATAAAACCGCCTTCTGAGCTGCTGCTTGTACCCCACTGAGTCCTAAATGTTCAAGATGTTCAGTGCATCTTGTGTGCATACTGCCTGTAGCCGAAATCACAATAGGATGAATAGATGCATGTTTCACATTCCTCCATTTTTTCTTTACTTCATGCCTTAGCTCGCTATACTTATGAATCTTGGTTGTATAGGTTGCCTGCAAATGTCGGTTAAGTCGACAAGCAATGTCGATGATGTAGACTCTTCCACCATTTTTTTCTCGCATCACGATGTCGGGTCGATTGGCTCGGATGTAATGATCCGTCTGGATAGTCACATCTCAATATAAGATGTAATCTTCGTTTTCTAAAACGGGCATTGAAATGTATCTATAGAAAGGCATCCATTCGGTTAAGAGTCCTAAGTTTAGGGCAAGTTGTTGATGTATAATTCCCGCCACATCATTATGTCTGTGCGTGTATTCTCTTTCAGCCATTACGCGAAAACCATCAATAATGTGCTCGATGGATTCGTTGGTATCACCACATAATCGGCACCGGTCAACCACTTCTTGATGTAACACGTGTTTGCGATAATTTTTGGTGCTGAAAACCCTGTCCTGAATCACAATGTAGAATTCTTCCGTTTCCGGATACAGGACGCCCTTTCTCAGTCAAATACTGGTTGCCCCACTATCCACTTCATATTGATCGAACGTTTTGGGGTGCTCGCCGTGAATGGCTTTCTGTCTTCATTGCGTTTCTAATTCCTCTATGGTCTCTACCCTGATATTCAAGGCCTCATCTGAGGGCAAATTTAAAGGCGTGTAGTCAATACCCGCTTTACAGATGGTGCTGTAAAGCGTAACATCTCGCGTTCGGTTAAAATAGTCTCGCAACTGTATAACTTGTGACACGCTAAGGTGTTCTCTGGCCTCTGCATTCCTCAATAAAAAACAAATACTTTGAGTTTATTTACACGTGGGTTTAGCCCTGTCAGATAATCTCAAGGTTTAAACGGGAAAAAACCTGCCACGTAATTCAACGAGAAGGAAATCAAAGGAAAAATCAGCAAAAGTTAAGCAAAGGAAATTTAGAAAAAACTAAAATTATATCGCGAATTTACACCCGTTCAGGTTAATTGTAGGCAGACTCATCCGCGGACTCAGACTCCACGGACATAAACGATAAAATTAATAACCCTTTTTGCACCGCAGACAATATGTCGCGCGCATCCTCTCCTAATGCCGATAGAGCGCGATCCCCTTCATTAATGTCCACGGACGAATTATTAACATTATTGATAACTAAAGTAGACAGAATGGAGTCTACATTAAACGAAGTCATAACTAACGTAAATGCTCTAGCTGGCGAAAACGACAGACGAATGTTAGAGATACAGAAAATTGGAAAATCAGTAGGTTTGAGAGGAGAAATAGTAACGGATAATCATGAGATTACTAGTGATGAAAGAGAAAATGGGGCGAAAGAGAAAAAGAGAACTCAAAAAGCAGAATCAATAACAGCTTTTTTTTGGACAAATATTTAGTGCAGAGTTCGTTCAAATTTGTTGAACCAAAATTAGAATTTTCGCAACACCGGAAGTACCTGATAACTCAAAAAAAAAACACTGGCAGGGCCAGCGAAACGTTTCGCTGGCCCCGATATTATCCAAAATCAACTTTATATGAGCGTATTATTTTCGTCTTAATTTGTTCAAATTTGTGCAAACAACTGCAACCCCTAAAACCTAACCCCGATGCGGCAAACACTATAGCGGGGCCAGCGAAACGTTTCGCTGACCCGACATTATCCAAAATCAACATTATATGAGCGTATTATTTTGGTCCTAATTTGTTTAAATTTGTGCAACCAACTTCAACCCCTAAAAACTACC